>JBBPBX010003360.1:0-26716 GCA_038048925.1 Garcialebias charrua
TATATATATATATATATATATACTTTGTACATATATACAAAGTATATAAGGTATTTTGATAACAGGCGAGCGTCTTCGGATGTTATCAGCCCATTAAATGTTCATTATTAGCCCTATTCGCATGGGATTAGTTTTACCTATGGACCACATGCTATTTGTAATAATTACAAAGACTGTCTGTGTTGTTAATCCTGTGCGAATCTGCCATGTCAGTAATTTGTAAAGTAAAAATTCCCCCACAAATTACCTACTATATTTTGCTGAACTCCAAGGTCCTGTGATAATACTAATCCAATGTGAATAGGCATCTCTGTGATTTGGACAGAAATGGGTGGGATCTAATATGTAATGAGGCAATTTTGTTTTTGTTTAAGCAAAATAATTTGGAAAAATATAGAACAAGGCTATTTTAATTGAACACGCTGTTTGCTTAGGCTTTTGTAGATGTTGATACTTCCTTCAATGCAGATGAGAGCGAGTGTGGTCAGTCAGACCTGCCTCTTCTTTAACAAGTCACACAATGTTGTATTGTGCAGTCTTTAGTTTTCTTTAGTTTTCTTTAGTGCTGATTCGTAAAACTACATCAAAGCCTGAGACCGACCTGGCCTGCACATTAAGCACATTACAGTATTATAGACCGGCCCGGTCATGACAACGCAGCGCATTAACATTCATATCTGGAAGATGTCCGTACATTTCAGCTAAATCTCAGGCTTTTGTTATCCCATGTGAATGTGCCACGTAAAAAAGCAGAAGTCTGTGAGTAATTCATTTATTACATGTGGTCTTAAAACTAATTCCATGCGAATAGAGCTTTAGTTGTTATCATCCCCATATGTAGCGTTAATGGCTGATAACATTCAAAGTGGGTAGAGAAATGACCACGTGCAAGTGATTACTTGATCTCCTGCCTTTCATGGTGGTGGGATGATAAAAACAACGGCAGAAACCAAAACTCTTATTGTCTCTGTCATTCAGTGTTTTTGTTGCATCACATCCAGCCACAACAGGAAGTCGGAAAACTGGCAGTTTAAAAATCCCATGAGTCATTGCTTTGAACGCAAGACAATGACTCGTGAATATTTAATGCTTGTGTAATGATTCTTTTGTTACCATGTGTCAACCATCAGGGTACATAATTATGTCATCTAGTTTTAATATTGGTTTTATTGAGAATGTTGCTCCGATACAGGCTATTATTTGCCATTATAATGAATGTTTCTGCGGCGAGAGCAATATTCTATTGTTCGTCACAATAGCAAGCTTTTGAACAGCTATAGCCAATAGCATCCACCTGTTGGCTTTTGTAATGGAAGCATTGTCTGCTAGTGATTGTTTTGTAGGATATTAATGTTGAATTTTGTTTTTGCACCTGCTCAGCATGAAGCTTTATGAGTTTAGAGCATCTTTAAGGAGCAAATAATTCACTTGATGGTGTAAATGACAGCTGGGCACAGCTGGGGACAGTCACACAGGATCTGACCTTTGAAATCTATTTTATTTTAAATATCCCAGCGGTTCCTCCACAACACCACCCACCTCCTCTTTGGTTCTCTTGGAGATGACTCGGAACCAGTCTCCGATCATGCTGAGAACTGCAGCAAAGTACGCCAAGCCGACCAGGATCCAGAACAACACCACAGGCTTGTAGTAGTACTCCAGACTCTCTGATCTACCTGCACAAATAAATGTCAATGTCAATTTATTTATATAGCATACAAAAACAACAAAAGCTGACCTAAATGCTTACAATTTAGTCAAATTAAAATGAAAGTAATAAGAACAATAAACAAATACATCTCGTACCACTCAGGAAGAACAAGAGGGTTATTAATGAAATACAACAATAATAAAAATCAGGTATAACTGGTTCTCAAACTCTGCGTGGATCAAAAGCCGAGGAAAAAAGATGAGTTTTGAGCAAAGATTTAAAAGTCCAACAGTCTCTGCAGTCTTTGAATTATCAGGTAAAGTGATCCACAGTTTTGGGGCAGCAATCGCGAAAGCCCGATCACCTCTGGACTTCAGTTTGGATCTGGGGACATCTAAGAAGAGCTGGAGGGTAGACCGGAGTGCTCTTACTGGAGTGTAGATGTTAGGAAGTTCACATAACTAAGACGGGGCCAGACCTTTTAAGACTTCAAAAACAAGCAATAAAATCTTAAAATCAATCCTGAAGTGGTCAGGAAGCCAGTGGAGGGAAGCCAGGACATGGGTTATGTGATCGTGTTTTTTAGTTGCTGTTAAAAGATGAGCTGCTGTGTTCTGGACGGTTTGTAAGCGATGCAGATGATTTCTCTAAAGTTTCTAAACCAACATACAGAGCATTACAGTAGTCCAAACGATCACCAATCAAAGTGTGAATCACCTTTTCAAAGTCTCAGAAAATGGAGACAAGACTTCACTTTGTCTTAGTTGGAAGAAACTTGATTTCACAACTGCATTTTTTGGTTTGTGTACCATAATTAAAAGTACAGTACTATCAAAAATAACTACCAGATTCCTGACAGTGGAGTGGCTGTATGAAGCCAAGGGGCCAAGAGTGCCAAGTGTGTTAAAAGCTGATGATGAGTTTTATTTTCATTTAAATTCAGAAAATTTAGTTTTAACCAGACTTTAATGTCATTTAGATAGTTCAAGAGTGGTTCCAGTGGAGTGACCTTGTCTTTCTTAATGGGTAGATACAACTGAATATGATCAGCAAAGCAATGAAAATGGATCTAAAAAAGCTAAGTCTGGTCCTCTGGACATAAAAAAAGAAAAAAAAGAAAACAAATTGTAGAAACAATTGGTTGTGTACTACTGTGAGAGGGTGCTATTTATAAGACTGAGCTGAACACAGCACCTCAGACTGAGGAAGTCTTTCGGACAAAAGACGAAACGTTTCTACAGTTTTTTTGCTTTTTTTATTTTTATTTTTTTTATGTCCAGAGGACCAGACTTACCTTTTTAGATTTTTCTACCTGGATTATTGAGCATGCATCAGGGTAATGAAAAAGGATGTTTTCTAAAAATGGACCACAAAACTACAACATGTAGAGGTTAAAAAGCAGTGGACCTAAAATAGACCCTTGAGGGACCCCACGGATTAAAGGAGCTGCAGATGATGAACATTCCAAGTGAACAGAAAAACTCATGTTAGTCAGGATCTAAACCAGGATAAAACTGTGCCTTTGATACCAAGCACCTGCTCCAGTCGAGAGTGAACAAATAAAGGGGCATTACATCGTTGTTTACTGCTAAAATTAATCTTATGAGAAGAGAAGCAAGAGAAAGCAGGATGTGTGTTTGTTTATGATGATTCAAAGCAGTGAGCTAAGTAAAACTACCTTTTATCCAACTCTTAATGAGACTTGGTGTGTCACCTTTAGATAGTCGTGTCTGTTGCTGTCTGGCTTGTAATTGGCCTGATGCTTTTGACTCAGTTCAAAGGATAGCTACTTTGTTGGAAAATATGAAAAGTAAGACTGAGGAGATGAAACAAAATGGTCACATTCAAAGCAGAACATTTACGAAGTTTTATATTTTCCCAGAAATCCAATTATATGATTCCGGTGCTCCAAGCCATGAAAATTCAGTAAGGTTCTCACTTTCCTGGAAAATGGTCTGATTATATGTAAAAGACTTTCACTTTATGTCATTCGCCACCCATTCTCCTTAAAGAAAATGAAATGTATTATCTTGTCAAGTCTTTTTCTCTGGAATCACAACTCGAGTATCACTAATTATATTTACAATTTAAAATGAGATGACATTTTGATAATCGTCTGATCTGTATAAATCAGCATTTAAAACACAATATAGATTTCATGAAAGCGAAATTGATGGGAGGGTTTTCAGAGTAAACCAGCTTCGGCAGCAAATGCTTAAGTGGTATACCGTATTCGTCGACGTATAAGTCGCACCGGAGTATAAGTCGCACCAACCTAATTATGCCCAATTAAATGGAAAAATCAACGTATAAGTCGCACCGGCCTATAAGTCGCACCGGCCTATAGGTCGCACCTCACGTGAACTGGTGTTTTGCCCAAAATGGACTGGCTGCCAAATTGTTTGGAAGGACTTTTGACAAGATTATCACATAAAAACTACAGTATTTTGTTTGATGTGTCTTAGTTGAACTTTTCATTAATAAATGAACATAATTTTTGTATATTTTGTGTCTTTCATCATTTATCTTTAAAGATAAACACATAAAAATATATTTTTATTAGCTGACATTACAGTAAAAAACGTGTCTCAGTTTAAAATGATGACAGAAACAGATACTGTATTTATTTTATGGTTTTTATTTATTTATTCAAAACCATTGAAGTCTTCATCTTCTGTGTCACTGCACCATTTTTGGACCAGGCAGATGTCAACAGTGTAGGTACTGTAAAGGGTTTCTTAGCGCCCATAGCGGCCGAAACTGGTACTGCACCATTTTTGGAGTTTTTGACCAAAGTCAAATTATGACCAAAATATTGGAAAAATCGACGTATAAGTCGCACCGGCCTATAAGTCGCAGGGCTTAGAAATGTAGGCAAAAAGGTGCGACTTATACGCCGGAGAATACGGTACATAATGATCCACCACAGGAAGTGTTTAACTAACAGAAGTCGGGGCTAATTGGTTTACTGTAACTACAGGGCGGTTGGTGCAGGCGCTGTAATCTAATCTATATTCATTAGGCTTGCTCAGGGAAGTTGAATTTAGCAGCTAAGTGTTTGTGATGTTTCCCATCTGCCTCTCTTTTGTTATTTTCCAGGCAGGTCAACTCAAATTAACCACCTGCTACAAACACACACACTTATATATGGCGTCTCCCATGTATCGATTCATTTTGTTTTCTAGATTCTTCCTTCTCACATTCACCTTCTGATTGAACCCCAACACCTGCTGTTAAATCTTTGTAATTTAATGTCCATATGTCACTATATATTTGCAAGGACAAAATTATTACTAAGCAAATATATTTTTGCATTTGCATTTTACACAACGATGCATCAGAGATGGAAGAAGTTTGACATGTTTTAGAAAAGGAGCTTCATTTGATGGTAAATTTCCAGCAAGTTAAGCTAGAGGTAATTTGAACTGGTTAAGGTGGTCGTCTCACAGCAAAAAGATCCCATGGTTGCTTCTCGGCTGGGGCCTTTCTGGGTGGAGTACGCAAAACAAAAACATGTTAGGTTAACTGGTATCTTGTCTGTGTGAGAAAGAGTGAGAATGATTGTCTCATACACCTCGATGTCTCTGTGGTGGACTTGTGACCCGGGGTAGACCCCTTGCATAGTGACTACTAGAGGTACCATAAATGGTAAATGGACTGTACTTATACAGCACTTTTATATCATATCAAGACACTGAAAGTGCTTTACACTACAATCTGTGCCCCCATTTACCCATTCATACAGCACTCTACTATTTCTGTACAAAGATTAATCAGTGCTTTATCACATTCATACACTAATGGGACACACATCAGAGGCAACGAGGGGTTCAGTGTCTTGCCCAGGGACACGTAGGCATGTGACTGCTGGTGGAATCAAACCTCCAACTCTTGCATTGGTGGATGACTGCTCTAACCACTCAGCCACAGCCGTCCCTACGTAGGCACAAGCCCCAGAAAAGGAAAACGCAGGTAAAGAAAATGCATGCATGGATGAAGATAAACACAGTAGCAAGGAGCAGTGTTGAGCTACTAAAGCCTAAGAATAGAAGCAATAATTAAATGTTGATGAACAAAAACAGCTCAGTGTCTGATCCTTGTGCAGAATTGTAAGGCACAAGTTTGAGTCACTTTGCAAAAATAAAATCACATTTTTAATAAAAATATGCAAACTCTTATGAATGACATGGGGTTTTTTTGCATACATTTTTTAGCAGGCTTCTACTTCTGCACAGCTCTGATTTGATGGCGTAGATCAGGCCTATTCAACTAAAATGCTCAGGGG
Organism: Garcialebias charrua; assembly: GCA_038048925.1. NCBI lineage: Eukaryota > Metazoa > Chordata > Actinopteri > Cyprinodontiformes > Rivulidae > Garcialebias > Garcialebias charrua. Next base: position 5,937 of record JBBPBX010003360.1, read on the forward strand.
GCCACAGTTGCTGAAAGCCATGAGCTCAGGGGCCAGACATCCAGCTGTTAGTCATAATTAAGTTTGTTTGATGGTTTAAAATCTAGTTTTATTTAAAATGAACCCATTGGTGCGCCAAACTGAGTTAATCCGTGGGCCTGATTTGACCCCTGGGCCGCCAGTTGAACAGCCCTGGCGTTGATGTTCTTTTTTCACAAATATAAAGTTCGGAAGTGGAAGTTTAGGAAGTTAGTGAAGTACAAAAAAACTCTAACTTTTAAAATTTGTGTATAATTTTAAAACTGTAGATCACATATGTCAAAGTGCCGGCCCGTGGGCCAGATCCGGCCCGCAAATTCATAATTTATGGCCCCCTGGATGGTTGTTTTATTTTTATTTTGGTGATGGCCTCCCTTCTCCCATTACAGCCATCCTATCCACACAATTATTATGAAATATTTTTTCTAGTAATTATCTGGTGGAGTTTTTTATTATTATTTATTTATAACATATTTGTTGTAAACAGCTACATTATAAAACAATGTAAAATACTAAAAGCAGAAACATGTCTGTGTTGATTTATGCCAAGAACTTAGCAGATGTAAAGCTATTTAATATTTTATTTAATTCATTTATTCATTCATTTAAAAGAGACAAAATAAACCAAATTAATAAAAAATAAAACACTGAATGAAAAGAGTGCAGAAAAAAAAATCTTATATCACCCCCTTATAATAAACATTGAACCAGTCTGGCCCTTGGCTTGTAGCAAATTTGTTTTTTTGGCCCTCGGTGTATTTGACTTTGACACCCCTGCTAGATGATGTGCCGTAGTTAAGTTTTGATATTCTGATTTTTATGAACGGAACAGGTCATTCATAAAGCTATCTGCAACAGGTATGATACTAATTGTTCATCACATTAATAGCTTCAGTTTAATTCAACAGCTCTGTTGTGTATGAACAGCTTGTCACTAGAAGACAATCAAATCTGTGATTTGTAGGATTTATCGCAGTAAAAACAAAACAAAAGATCAGCGTAGAAAGTTCAGAACAGCAGTGAGTTTAAACTTTTGTAGTAGCGTTTCATGTACATATAAAGGAAAAATCATTAAAAATATATGTTTATGAAGCAAAAGACAGCACGGTGGTCTGGTGGGAGGCTCTTTACTGCTGAGCACTCCTCGAGTCAAGCTGGCTGAGGCATCGCTCAGCTATAAATATTCCAGTTCTAATCGAGGTGGCAGACATGCAAATGAAAAAATAAAAGGAGATCACACACCCTCAGTTGAATTACTTTTTTCTCCGACGACAAAGTCCCCGAAGCCGATGGTGGTGAGGGTTATGACGACGAAGTAGACGGACTCGAGCGTGCTCCAGTCTTCGATGCACTTGAAGATGACAGCTGGCAGGGCCACGAAGATGAGGCACCCGAACAGGATGAAGAGCAGGGTCGAGATGACACGGATCTTTGTCTGGCTGACCTTCCATTTCTGAGGAAATAAAACATGTTGATGCATGACGCAAGCAAAAAATTAAGAAAAGAAAAGAAACAATGTCTTGGTAGGAATATCAGGGCGAGGCTTCAGAGAATTCAAACACTCGGAGCTGACAGTAATTTTATTTTTCAACTCTTTCTACCAACACGTGGCGTTTTCCGATATCTTAAACGTCAGCCTGCAAAAAGTTCAAGTGACGCAGCGTTCACTGTCAGATGGTGCGCCCACCCAAACAGGGATGACGGAAGAATCCTGTCACCTGCTGTCACAGCAGTGAGTGCCCCACTGTGTCATGCTCAGTCAAAGCAGATATTATAAAAGCTTCAGAATAGTGGCGGCATGTAAAACCTGCTTTAACTTTGCAAATTACATCTTGATTTGAGCCCCCGCGGTCCTTTTCCGTCCTCATTACTGTTCATTGAAATGCTGCTGATGCCCGTGCAGCATTTTTTTCTTGAGGTGACAGCTTTCAGCTGGTTCCACGCTGAAAGCGTCATGCCCTTTTCCTCAACAGTTATGTAAGCCCTGAGCACAGAGCCTCTGCAGAGGAATATGAGCAGCAGATCACCAAGTCTGTGATGATTGTTTTTTGTTGCACTTGGAAAAATTGATATACCAATTTGAAAAAAAAAAGTTTGTTGTGTAAATTTGAAATAAGAACAGAATGTAATTGTTTTAAAATTCCATAAACCCATATTTTATTTACAATGTAAGAAAGTAAACGTGTCAAACGTTGAGACTAATCGGAACGAATGACCAATAGAAATAAGAAACAATCGCTACCGTAATTTCCAGACTATAAACCGCTACTTTTTTCACACGCGTTGAACGCAGCAGTGGCTTATACGATGCTGCGGCTAATTTATGGATTTTATTTTAACTTTTGATGGCCAAACCAGCTTCACGTCACCAAAACATTTAGCCTCCTCACACCCAGGCGCTCACATAGCTGCCCAGTACAAGACTCTCTTGTGGGGTGGATCCTCATGACTCAATGAGACTATCAGGATAAATAAAGGTTTTAAAAAAAATCTGAACAGTGAAATTACCGAACAAGTCACAGTGGACCAATGAAAACAGGGAGGGGAGGCCAATGACCCCCACCCCTCCACCCAAGTTGTTCCCACAAGGAGGGGGGACACTTCCTCCTTTCCTGGGGGCACAACCACAGTATATTGCAGCCTCAGCCGCTTGAAATAAGTGAGAATCGTGCATTTGAAATGGCACTCGGAGCTCTGTGGGAGACAGGCAGGCAGCTGCGTGATGGAGAACAACACAAGCTTGAGCAGGAGGAAGGTGAAGATAGTGATCACTGACTTCCTGGTAGGCTACTGTATTTTGTTTTTTAAACCAGTCGTTTTACTGGAACTCTTCAGAAAAAAAAGACCTTATGCATTTGTGTGTGTTACCTGTATGTATTTAATTAAATGTTTAAAAAATATTACTGTGTAAATATCTCATGTTACAACATGGACACCTGCAGCTTATAGACATGCAAGGCCTATATATGTATACAATTATTGTTATTTTTAAATTTAGTGGGTGCGGATTATAGTCGGAAGTGCTCAATAGTCAAGAAATTACGGTAATTGTCAACAACCAAATGGCTGATCCACTATGACAAGGTGCTATTTATAAGACAGGGTTTACTGCATCTCCTCAGCCTGACAAAGTCTTTTGGATTAAAGACGAAATGTTTCAACAAGTTTTTTTTTTAAATTCATCCAGAGAACCTGACTTAACTTTGTTAGATTTTTCTACCAAAAGATTGCAAGAATTTTGAGATTTCTCTGAGATCAAAAAACACCAACAACAAGGCTGTTGTCAGGGCTGTTGTTTTTCTTCTGTAATGTACCTTTATTTATTTTTCTTATTTTTTTTATAACATTTTCTTCCATTTATTTTTTTCAATTTACATGTATATGCCTTCTTCTACTGTTTTCATCATTCTTTGCTAAAAGCAGGTCTCTCTTGTAAATGAGTCCTCGAGACTCAACAAGACTAACGTATATAAACAAAGGTTGCATGAATGAAAAACAAGAATGAAAGTCAACATGGTATATTTTTGATCCTGCTTTAAAAAACAGTTCTGATTCTACCTGGACACTGCATGGGCTCAGCAACACTTCCACAAATCACTGAACGTTGTTCCCCGTGTCATCAACAAATGCAAATTAAATGCCATACTGTATATGTGACACCATTAATAGATGCTGCCATCTTCTCTGGGCCAATTAAAATAAGACTCATTTGGCTTGTTTAAAACAGTCTGAGGCAAAGTGGAAAACTGAAAGTTATGCACCATAACTCATGTTCCCTGAAGGAAGGGAACGAGGTGCAACATACTTGCTATGGGAATTGCGCCCCCGCGCGATTACCTGAAGGAATATACTCACGCCTTTACGGCTAGGGCGTCAACGCCGCGCCAGAGGCCCCGCCCTCTGGGTACTTAAGCGGCTGACGCCCATCCATCTTTCTCCAAAATTGCACTTCACCGAGCTTTCAGCATTGAAAAGGGCCAGATATGTTGCACCTCGTTCCCTTCCTTCAGGGAACATGAGTTATGGTGCATAACTTTCAGTTCCCTTTCAGTCTGGTCTCTCGGTGCAACATACTTGCTATGGGAACGTAATCCATTCACGCCCTTGAAATGCTCAGTAAAATGCATGCTAGAGTGAACGTCTGCCCTTGACCAGCAGGCATCTCAAGGCTACTTTCTACTGTGTGTTAGAAAGGACAGCCTGAGTGACGTCACACGCAGTAACATCCAAACTGTAATGCTTTGCAAAAGTGTTTAATGAGCTCCAGTTCGCAGCAGCGCAAATGTCTGCAACTGGTACACCCTTGAACAGTGACCACGAAGTGGCCAAGCCCCTTGTTGAGTGAGCATGCACTCCAGAGGGCACCTGTTGACCTTTGCTACTGTACGCCCTTTTAATGGCCTCAGTCACCCAATGTGAGAGGCGTTGTTTTGACAGGGCCTTTCCGGTAGCAGGTGCTGCAAAGCACACGAACAGTTGGTTTGTTTTTCTCCATTCGGCTGTTCTCTGCATGTAAGTGCGTAAAACTCTCACGGGGCAGAGAGCCTTCAGCCTTTCCTGTTACTGAGTGAGGACAGGAGCAGGTGGAAAAGAGGAGAGTTCAAAGTCCAGACTCCTATGGTTCAAAGTCAAGACCTTGGTGGTGTATGCGGGATTAGGCCTTAAGGTGACCTTTGACCTATCAGGGACGAATCTGGTACACATTGGATGTACAGACAGTGCATGGAGGTCACCCACGCATTTCGCCGAGCAAAGTGCCAAGAGTAGAGCGGTTTTATAAGATAACAAATCTATCTTAACCTCGCTCAGTGGCTCGAATGGGGGGTCACAGAGAGCCCCCAAGACCAGGCCAAGATCCCAACCAGGGGTCAGGATCCTGCTGGGTGGTTTAGTCCGAAGCACACCTTTCATAAATCTTATTATGATTGGATGCGCTCCAGGTGTCCTGTGTCCCCAGCCTTTGTGACAGGCTGAAATAGCTGATAGGAAAACTTTAATCGTTGAGTAGGAATGACCTTTTTCCATTAGGTCCTGAAGGAAGGTCAGGAGCTGAGCCAAGTCGCATGCGTAAGAAATAATATTTCTTTCTGAGCACCAGGCTTCAAAAATACACCACTTCTGTGCGTATAGAGACTGTGTTGACACAGCACGGGCATTTTGTATGGTTTTTACCACATTTTCCGGCAGGCCTGACACCATCAGCTTGTTCTTTTCTGCCAACAAGCTGAAATTTTTAACAGTTCCTGGCCTAAGCGGCGGGACTGCCTCTTCTGGTGACATAGTTTGGCCCTGAAGAAGAGCAGTTGGTGTATCCAGTTCTCCTCCAAGGGCCCTGGAGGCTGTGAACCCCTGGGGGTCAACCAAATTGGTAAGAGGGCCTCCTTGCCGATGTGCTACCAGGCTGCTCTGATCAAAGGTGATTGAGAGCAGATGCAGCCTGTCATCCTTATTAGACAGAATTGGAGCAGAAAGTTTGTTTTCCCCCCTCCGAGTTTGGGGTCATGGGACTGAGAAACTACGAGTTTTGTAAAAGAGCAGATCTCCTGACTCCAATCCATTTTCTGGAATGGTCCAGTTTACTGGTCCTTGGCTTTAACAGAGCGTCAGAACCAGGCAAACCGACCAGGGTCTGTGTTTCACCCATTGGGAGAATTTTGTTTGAGAGCAGAGCTGAACCAGCACAGAGAGGAAGGTCACGTGCTGTCTGATCATTGCTTGGACATTGCGTGTCCCTCATTAATAATAAAGGGACAGCTGCAACGTGAGAACGTGGAGATGCTTCTTTGAGTTTGGCAGACTTTAGATTATTTGATGACAGAGAGCCCAGTTCCCTTCGAAAAACAGGAAGAGAGATCTGATTCGACTCTGACTTGTTTACACGCACAGCAGCTTGAACACAATTGCTGCTATGAAGGTGTGAAGCTTGTGGCTGCCTGTGTACATCTGACGTGCCCCCCCTCCCCCGTCGTTAGATTCTGTCGGCGTGCCTCCCTGAGGTACGGACCTGTCACGTGTTTGCCTGGTTAGTGTATTGGCTGCCCAGTTATTCACAATGGAGCGGGGGCTTGAGCACGTGACCCCCCTTACATGTCTCCGTGAGGGGTATGGGGGTTGCTTGCAGACACCTCTGTGCCTGTCTACTGCAGACGAAGCAGAGGCACCCTGCTGGGGCTTATTGATTAGGCTAACACCCCGTGGGCCGTGGGGGAGGGGGGAAACGGCCCTCCTCCCTTTATGACGGCTGGCAGGCCAGATGGACCTGTTCTGCTGAAGTCACTTGTGTCTTTGTTGCATTTTTTTGAGTCAATAAAACAGAGAGGGTTGTTTTATGAGCTTTATTCATGCTTATGTGCAATGACGTACATGATTCTATGTCACTCACAGCAGGGGGAGCATGATTTGTGCATGCGACAGATTTACCAGCTTTTTGTACCGTGTTACAAATAAAGTCTGGACATGAAAGGATCATTCCCGGTACCTCATGGGTGGGTGATCGTGTAATGTGGGAACGTGAACCTGGTTCATCAGGCACGTTTCTGTGGTGTCCCGGTTTGCTGAGGAGGCCCTGTGTCTGACCGTCTGGCGGGGAACAAACCTGTTTTTGCTCCATGCGTGTTCGGTGCGAGGTTGGCCCGGCGGGGTCTCTGCCGGGGCTCCTCCTCGTATGCTGGCCGCTTCTGCGATGGGGCATGCGTTGCCGAGCGGTGGCGAGGCTGCGCAGGTCTGCCTCCAGCAGACTCCCTTGGGGGGGCGAAGCTTCTCCGGGGAATGCCCACTCGGAGAGCTTCAGCCTGTCTGCGCCTTTGGTCCAGCTTGGTCTGAATTTGCTCCAAAGCTTTACCAAATAATCCCGTTGACTCTATCGAGTGGTGGAGAAAAGGCACCTTTTGTCCCTCAGGGAGATCCGTTAAAGTCATCCACAGGTGGCGAATCGCGATGACCACTTCCACCATGCCTCTGCCTTGAGCAACAGCGGCTGTCCCCATCATGCGGAGCACGAAGTCTATTGCCCTATGGGCTTCATCCAGCAAGTCGGCGGCAGCCTGCTTGTCCGCCATTACATGGAGCTGTTGCAGTTTTTCAGCTAGGTAAGCCTGCATCAACGCGGACGCGTTCATGGTGCGTGCCACGAGTCCCTGAGCTCTGTAGCACTTCTCGAGTAGAGACGCTGAAGCTCGACAAGCCTTGCTGGGGAGAGTTGGTTTTGTCCCGGATGACTTAGGAGCTAGGTGAGACGCTAGTGTGTCCACAATTTGAGGTACGTTAGCTATTCCCACCTCATCCATCCTGTCGACATTGAGGAACTGTGAGAGGGGAAGGAGCATGGGGGCGCTTGGCTGAGCCCAGGTACGAGTTAGTTCTGTGAGGAAGTCTGGGAACACGGGCATCCTTTGCCTCATGGCGGCCTGCTGCTTCGAGTAAAAATAGTTTCCTACCAGCCTCGTGACCTGTTGGCGAGGCGGAGGCTCGGGCCATGGGATGTGCAACGCGTCCGCTGCTCTGTGGCACAGGTCAAACAGAGCAGGGATGGAAAAGTCGGTTTCTGGAAGCACAGGTCTGGGAGAGGTCTTCTCCCTGATCCTCCAGTTCGACGTCTGCGTCCTCCGCTGAAAATTCGCCCGAGGCTGAAATCGAGATCTCGTCCTCGTTCATCATGCCTCGAGTGTCGAACTCGACTGTTAAGTCCACCATAGGAGCCAGCACGTCAGGGCTGTCACCCCATTCGACTCGTGTGCTGTCGTGCAGAGCCATGTTCTCGAGCTCCGGCGTGGGAGTGAGAGGCTCGGTGGTGTCCGCATCCGCTTGCGTTGCCGAAGCGCCCATGGCTTTGGCGACGAGGTCCACCCGGTGTCGCAGCACCGCATCCAGTATCAGGTTGCAGTGTGGGCAAAAGTCGGGTGATCCAGCACTGTTTTTGCGTGTAGCATTCCTAGGCAGACGGGACAGGCCTCATGGGTGTCTGTCGCAGCGAGGGAGAAACCGCATCCACTGGGAAAAGCGCGCGAAGTTGGGCTCGCCGTCTCGTTGTTTTTTTTTGGAAGTCTTTCGCTTTCCTTTCTCCGGAGGCATGTCCGAGATAAGGCGAGCGAGTCCTTCCAGAATCCTTTTTCTTTTTCCTTGAAATGTCTCCTCCGTCGCGTTGCTTTCGTTGGCTAGCCCACTAGGAGTTAGCAAGGGTAGCTGTTGTGGCTTAGTTAGTGCCGTCGAGCGAAGCAAACTGTGGAGAGAGGAGAAGAAAATACTTTGGGGTTAAGAGAAAATATGACGGACTAGCTTTCGCTAGTCCAGCAATACGCAGGAATAATTCTCTGTACGCTCTGTGCAGGGAGCAAGCTCACCTCTCAAGTTGAGCGATGAAGCAACAGAGAAGTCCCGCGAAGAGGTAGTTCAGGTTTAGCGAGGTGAAGGGCAAAAAAGAGAAAGATGGAGGGGCGTTAGCCGCTTAAGTGCCCAGAGGGCGGGGCCTCTGGCGCGGCGTTGACACCCTAGCCGTAAAGGAGTGAGTGTATTCCTTCAGGTAATCGCGTGGAGGCGCAATTCCCATAGCAAGTATGTTGCACCGAGAGACCAGACTGAAAGGGAACTGTTCTTTGGTCAGATGACTGGAAATGCTAAATTTTAATTTCATGGAAACCACAACTGCCATGCTCTCCATATTAAAGAAAAGAGGGATCTGTGTTAGTTTGTTCCTCCTTCCTGTCCTCTCAAACCCAGCCAGTTGAAGCAGCCGCTTGTCCTGAGCCTGGTTCTGCTGGAGGTTTCTTCCTGTTAAAAGGGAGTTTTTCCTTTTGACTGTTGCCATTGGCTTGCTCACGATGGGAGACTGTGATGAAGTGAAAATTCATTACAATCTGTTGGTTTCTTTAGATAAATAACTTTTACTAATTGGCTTTTTTAATGTATGTGAATGTTTCTGTTCAGTGCCCTGAGACGACTTAGATTGTGACTTTGCACTATAAATAAACTGAATTGAATTGGTTATTCATCTTGTTATTATCACACATTTTAAAAGCCTGCCTCTTGGATGTTATGGGGTGGCATTTGCCTGAGCAGTTCACACTGATAGAAAAGCACCATTGAAAAGTATGGACAGGTTTTAAAACAGAATATGCTTCCATTCAGCAATAAATTATGACGTGTTGCTGCCATAAAACTCAAAAATACCATATTTCCCCCCAAATAAAATGTATTCACTTGTCATGATTAATGTTTCATTGTGAATAAAATATGTGTTTGATAGTTTTGTCATGATTAAATTGAGTTTTATTTATGTTTTTATGCAACATCCCATCATTATACTAACAAACAATTCAAATTAAATCTTACCAGACCAAAATGAGTTAAAACACAAGCATTGCTGTATTCCAGGGGGACACATGAAGCTGATGTTGCTGTTTGGCATCTTGACTACACAGCAGTACTTTTAACTATTCATCTGTTTCTATTGTTCAAATGACTATTTGACCTTCTTGTTTGTCCACAGGGAACAACAAACCTACAAAGAATCAATGCCAAGTTGCTGCTGAGGATCTGTGTCTTGTGAAAAAGCTTTAATACTGAAGCTGGACGTTATTGAGCTGAAATCAGTCACTATGTACTACAAATGAGTTACGCCAAAAATACACTACATGCGGTCCGGCTCCGCCCCGCTCCGCAGGTGGCAGCTGCGCGAGTCCAGTTTCCACTTCCTCCGCTCAGCTCAGGTCCGCATGGATGCGCTGCTCCGAGACGCATGCGCGGGAATTGCGAGATCGCGCGATAAATCAAGTGATAAATAAGTAAGTCAGAACAAAACAATTCATTCGGTGGAAGAAGGAGAACAACAGTAGAGACTGCTGCCTTGATCTTCTCTCGTAAATGAGCGACAGGACATGGTTTGAGCAACAGGAAGTGATGTATTACATTTCAGAATAAAATACTTTATTTATTTATTTATTTCTTGTATTGCGTTTGTAGGCGTAGTCATAAATGATAGTTTGACAGCATTTTTGTACAAATAAATCCGTATAGAGCTAGGATTAGTCCGCCCGTGGTGATTTTATTTTGTAAATACGGAAGTTGTGCTCGTTCCTTTTCCTGTTGGTGCGACGTAATCTTCAAAAGTTGACTCCGGCACATCTCCGGCGTCCGGCAGAAATAGAAAAATTTCTAATTTTGACGGACTGCCGTCCGCTCGGCGCAGCTCGCTGCCGCCGTGCGGAGCCAGTGTAAATTCTGTCATTGATTATAATGGGTGCGTATTTGCTGCGGAGGTCGGACCGGAGCGGGGCGGAGCCGGAACGCATGTAGTGTATTTTTGGCGTTAGTTTGTGCGTGAAGAACATTCTGTGAAATTATGATATTAGGACAAACTACTTAATTTAAAAAAAATAGATAGTTTTTTTTCTTCTTCTTTCCATTTAAGGGTTTCACAGCTCTTAGTTACTCCAAAATCAAAAAAAGGCTTGGATAATTTCATGGTTAACATGAAGCAAATTTCATCTGATTTCATTTTGCACAAATGACAACAAGAGCATCTTGTGCTTCAGCATCAACGTGTGGCATGGTGGCTGCGCAGCTGCAGAAAGAAAAGCTTTGCAGAGAGTGGTGAAGGCTGCACAGAAGTCTGTTGGAATCAGCCTCCCCACCATCACAGACATCTACACCTCCAGATGCAAGAAGAGAGCCACCTGCATCATGAAGGACCCCACTCACCCAGCACACACTTTTTGCCCCGCTCCCCTCAGGCAGAAGGTTAAGGAGCATTAAATGTAGAACCACTAGACTGAGGAACAGCTTCTACCCTGAAGCTGATAGAATCATAAATCCGTAACCAGGATAATCACTGTAATGCCACTTTAATTGGTGACATGTGACTTACAAAATATCTGTGCTGCTGATTATTCATGCTGCTGATCTCATGCTGCTGTAGTCATTCATGCCCATCTGCTCACCACAGACTCGTGTTCAGGCTGCTGCTGTTATGCCGTATTGTTTTACATTGGTACAGTGTTTAGCGTATATCTTAGATCTTTAGCACACCATTTGGCGTATCTTTTAGTATATATCTTAGATTCTTATTTACGGTTTCCTTTTATGCTTTATATTTCGCTATTTTTGGTACCCTACATATTTTTGTTCCATCTCATGTACCACATGAGATAGTAATGAAAATAAAGTTTACTTGAACTTGAACAACCCAAATAAAAAAAACGGACTCATGTTGGAAAACAGGGATTTCAGCCTTTAGTCTTTGGTTGAATGACCACACCAGTCACTTGTATTTATTGGCTACAGCTCCCGTTTGTAGTGGTGGCACTTAAAACGTCATAATAAGCCATAATTTCACTGTAAGAGTGAGCACCAACTGGGAGATGAAATGAAATGTGACAAATCTGCAATCAGAGGGTCAATGTTCAATCTCTGAAAATGTTGTTCACCACAGTGTTTTGGAAAGCTGAATGTGTTTCCCTCCTGCTACAACAGCACGAACACACAAAAGCCTTTAGACTCCCACATTTATTTAATTTTACTTTTATAATAGGATTTTTTTTTGTCATTATAACTGAAGTGAAAAAGTATACAATATCATTTTTTCTGGCTTTTACAAGAGAAAGTTCAGACTTAATCTTGAAAAACAGGTGGAAAATGTTTGTTAGATACAGTTTTATGTTCTTGATGGTCAAATTATTGAGTTACAATGAACTGAAGATTTATTTGCAAGGATGATCGCTTAAATATTTTTAACATATTTTAATTCCTATAAACTGCACTGACTTGTATAATCCACAACTGTTTAGTAACTTGCACCAGATACTTTGCAGTGAGGTTCTATGGAAATGTTATGAACAGTGAATACTTTACCTGCTGTGGATAACTCTCTCTAACAAGCTAACGGCTAATTTGAACATGGTCAGGACCAAAGAGGGTTGCTGAAATTTTAAAACACATCATCTAAAAAAAAATGTAGTTTTCATATAAATGCACTTTTTTTAAAACTTCATATTCATGGTTGGTCATACAAAGTACTTTGTATGACCAAAAATGCTTGTTGTAGCAACTAGCATTTGCACATGTCAAATATTTGTGTTGTTTTTGTTGCTGTATTCCTCTTTGTGTTTAGTCAAGCACTTTTTCGGTTCTTGAATTTGCATGTTCCTCAGCTCCCCGACACTGCTCTGATGTCACACCTGCCCCTTCATCCATTCATTGGCCCAGCTGTTTGTCATTCATTTACAGGTAGTCCCCGACTTACGAGCGAGTTACGTTCCTGCGAGTTGCTCGTAACACGAAAATTCGTAAGTTGGAACACGAAGCACGTGTTCTCGTAAGTCCGGATTTTCGCTCGTAAGTTGGAACATTTATGCTAGCGCTACTACGAACACTCGTTTTTCATCAAAAACATTCATATTAGTTCATAAACATGGTCGGAAACGTGTTTCCAAACGGTTAGCTAACACACTTTCATCTAAAAACACAAAAAAGTGCTGTATTTTTTACAAATTTACTTCTCGTTCGCCAGCTCGTAAGTCCGGACGCTCGTAGGTCAGAGCGCTCGTAAGTCGGGGACTACCTGTATCACTCTTCCTGATTCTTTAAACTCGCAAATCCCTGAAGTTTGCTGTCAGATCTTTAAGTAAATGTCTCCAGTTCTTTCCAGGGGGGTTTGGTGCACCTGTTTGTTGATTTAGTTTTCTTTTAGTACATAATTATAGATTTGCATGCCTGCCTACAGCCTGGTTGTCTTCCCTCTTGGGTCCAAATCAGCAAATGTTAAAGTGTTCTCAGCCCAACCTGGGGTACTCATAGCAACATCATTATATTTATACAAATGTACAGAATAAATGTGCAAGAAGAAAATGAAAGCCACGTAAAGGTTTCTAAAATAGTTTTAATTAACTGCTAAATTGTTTTTATTTTTAATGAGCATTTTGTTTTGGTCGGTACTAAGATTACCTTATCAATCCAATCAACGGTAAACTATTTCACCAAACTGAAGATATAACAGGTATTGTTGTTACCCCTTAAAATAGGTGAGCTATCACTTTAAACACAAAAGGGACTGCATGATATTTACTCTAATGAAAGCTGTTCCTCTAAAACAAATGTAATCTACTCAAAAAGGTTTCCATTATTGAAATAAAAGGCAGTTTTGAATGCTTTTTATTCGTCTGTTGTCATGGCAACACAAAACTGTACATATGAGTGGTCAAAGTCGGTTTTGTGATTGTGAGTCTTCTGACTTTACTGCTGTCACTAATGTGATAGATTACTGCACCCTGCTAAATGAATCAGAGTGGGACGTGCTTCCCTCTCCATCTGCTGATCATATGGTTGGTTTGGCTTCCTGCTTGAAGAGTAGGCGAGGGCAGCAGGGAATAGTGTGCACCTGAATGAATTAGTATGTACCAGCCAGCTAAATGTGGTTTTTTTTTTTAGAATCAGTGCCACTTCTCAAACTGGCGATCTTGATATATTGATACAAAGTATATTTCTTTTTTGTTTTTGTTTTAGAAGACTTTAAAATCAAATTTAACTCCTTTTCTTGTATAATCCCCTTTCTGATGCTGACAGAAACAAATACAAACTCACTTATTCAGTGTTTCTCACCACAATCATCTTCTCCACTCTGGTAATGCCCTTCCCAAAAATAGTTCCCAACTGGTCCCCGACGCCAGCCAGCAAGAATCCGAACAAGGGAATCCCCAGCAGAGCGTAGATTATACAGAAGATCCGCCCACCTTCTGTGTGGGGAGAGGTGTTTCCAAACCCTGAAAGAAAAGATGCACAGAGGATCAAACAGCAGAACATTCAGCTGTTCAGCTCTTTTTGCTGGGATGCGCTGGTCAGAATTTTGTTGTAACCGCATGGTCTTTGTGTCTCTGCTGATGTTATGCATATTTTTAAATCAGTCTTTTTATTGATTTTTTTCTCCAGAATGCACACACACAAAGAGAAAAAAAATCATACTACAAAATCCCCTATCGGTCTTTTGCACGTGACGTCACGGCTCGTGTCTTTTTGCACTTCCAGTCGGCATGTTGGGTGGATACCGGTTCATTTAAACAGAGGAAGTCCATGTTAAACACAGTGCGATACAGAACAATAACATCAGCAAAATGCAAACTAAATATAAAAATGAGCAGAAGCCTTATAGAGAGAAACTCAACCTTGAAGCCAGAGAACGTTACATGGTGAAGTTAGCTTCAATTAACAACATTGATCCTTACGAGGTAGCAGCTAAGGCATGGACTTCCTCTGTTTAAATGAACCGGTCTCCACCCAATATGGCGACCGGGAGTGCAAAATGTCACGTGTCTGCAAAAGACCGATTACCCCACCCCCCCAACACCGGATCAGCCACACAGACATAAATACAGTATATTAGGCAGGCATTGACGTACTTTCAACATTAACAAAATGGAGGCCAAGTGTTCCAAAATCTCTTAACAGAACCTTTCAGATTATATCTTTCAGAACCTTTCAGAGTATATCTAATATTTTTCAGATGAACATGACTTCTCTTATACAAGTAGTCCTCTACTCACGGCGGTCTCGACTTACGACGATTTAACTTTACGAACGCGCTCCCATTGAAAAATATGGTACCGAAACGAAACTTACAGGAGAAACGAAACTTACAGGAGGGAGCTGGAGGAAGGGAGGGAGGGGGAGCTTGACGCGCGCTCAGTGGAGGGAGGGAGGCTGCCAGGTGTACGATAATTATCGTATTTGTACGACAATTTTGCCCTCTGTACGATGTACGATCAATAATCCCAAAAAAGTCCAAAAATATGATAATTTGACCGTTCCTTGAATGTGTAGTTGTAATCGGATACCATCAGCCAGTCGCAACTGTCTGTCTGAGTTTTTTTGTGAACACTGAATGCATCTTGAAATTCCAGCCAATCGTGCTTTTCTAAATGTGACCTAAGAGTGACGTACATGCGGTTGCCTCAGAACAACGACCATGATTGGCTGAATAGTCTGCTGCGCCCGCCCCATGAGTTAGAAAATAAGAAGACGCAGTAGAGCCGTGTCGTGTAACACCGGTCTGGAAGAAGTGATGAAAATGAGTGAACATTTATGTAAAGTTGAATGTTAAATGATAATAAAGAAATATGTTAAGAAAATATGGCAGGAAACCTGGGACATTACTGATACAGGAAGACATTTACACAACATTCATAAAAACGTAGGATATACAAGGAAAGCAACAAGAAACAGGAACTTACTCGCATTAGAATAAGACAGACACGCCTTAATAAATCTCTTAAAATAATTGGAAAGCATGCAACAGGACTGTTTTGTGACAAGTGCACCAGCAATTTCCCTGAAAAGGTTCAACATGTCTTTATGGAATGTCCAAGGTATGAAACAGGAAGAAAGCATTTCCAAAAAGAAATAAATAAAATGAATATTAAATTTACAATTAGGGCTGTTTTTAGTAGTGCTATCAGTAAAGTTAAAGATCAAGTTATTATTGTCTTGAAAAATACAAACTTAATAGACAGAATTTAGTTGAGTTGTTAAATTAATTTTACAGTACTGTACTGTATTAGTTTTTTTTCTGTTTATCTCCTGTCCACACTCCAGCTCAATAGATGGTGGTAATGCACCTTACAGTTGGTCTGCCAACCGCAATGAAACAAAACAAGAAGGGGGGGGGGGGGCTCATTAGTTGCCACCAGAAATATTATTGTCTATGGTTCCCACTACTGACGCCACAAAGCTATGAGCGCCTGTTAGACGCTATTCAACAATAAAGTGACTATAGTGCATACTTGTTATTTTGATTATGACGGGTGTACAATAATTTCCCTCAAAGTACAATAATTTTACGTCTCTAGTACGATAATCCTACATTTCTCACCTGGCAACACTGGAGGGAGGGAGGGGGAGCTTGACACGCGCTCAATGGAAACTTCAAGAGGGAGGGAGGAAGGGAGGCGGAGGGGGGGCTTGACACGCTAGAACTTACAGGAGAGACCGGAGCAGAGGAGGTCAGGAGGGGCTAATATGCTAACTGTGGACTGCTGGACCGCGCGTGGAAATACAGAGACCTTATATTTTGGAGCGGAGGTTTATGAGGCAGTGGCTACAGCTAAGCAACGAGCTAACATGCTAACAGATGTTGCTGTAAACGCTGTGGACCGCGTGAAGCTGCAGGAGCTCGGAGGTGCATGAACTAACATGCTAACACCAGCTGACCAGCTTCCAGTAAGAAATTAACTTTTTTTCCTTCACTATGGCTCCTAAATGTATGTGGTTTTTGATCATTACGTAGGGTAATGTGTTAGGATAGGCTAAGTGCTTGGTAAAAATACAGTACTGTACGTATGAGGTGCTTGGATGTATGAGGTGCATGTATGAGGTGCCGTTTGGACGTATTTTTGACTTACGGCGATATTCTTGTTAGGAACGGGTGTAGGAACGGAACTCGTTTGTAAGTCGGGGAGTACCTGTACAGTGTTCATATGCTGGAGATGTGGATCCTTCCATATGCATAAATTAAGTCTCCTGGTTAGAATAAAGCCAAAAGCAATCATATTCCTCTCATACTTGCTGAAAGATGCCTCCACAGGGGCCACCCCAAACAATGAAATGAATGGTGACAGGTACAGTACACAGTTTCTCCACATATCCCACAGGAAGTATATAAAAAAACGAATGCCAATAGGTCTGCAGCTTTGGACAAGTCTAGAGTGTCTGTAAGAGCGTAGCTGGAGTTTGTTTACATGCGTTACATGCGGGGTCCAGGTTGGCTTTGATCTTGGACAGCTTGTCTTTGGACCAGTGCAGCTGGTGCACCACCTTGAATTGAATTACAGCGTGTCTTAGACAGAATGAGGATGAGTAAATGTTCTTAATGATTTTTCTTCAGGTTGAGTCTGATTTGGATTCCTCCAAGTCTGTTTCCCATTTCAGTTTAAGAGAGTCCAAGCTAGTCTCATGGTGTGAACTGAGCAGTGTATAAATTTTGCTGAGGGCCCCTTAGTATCAGATCTGTAACGCATATTTCGAAGAATAACAAAACTTTATGTGACACAACACAAAGAAACTCAGAAAGTAACTCCCTCCATTATTCACTTTATTATGAGCTCAATGAAACTGAACTTCTGACAGACAAGGAAACTGCTCCACAAAGCCAGACGGAGCTATAAATGCCGCTAGACAGAGAAGAACGGGCCTGACATTTCGTTGGTGGGAAGTAAAGCTGTGTAAAGGCTCTGACTCACACTTAAAATTATAGTTTGCACCCATGACTCCCAAGCAACTCTGACATGAATAAAAAAAATTAAAGGACTCTGCTAGTTTTGTCTTTAAACCCATTTTCATGCAAAACCAGACCATCCTGTGTTAAAACCAAAGCCTTTAGAGATGTGCAGCTCCCACAAACCTGGCTTAAGACAACACACACCATCGCTTTTACTCGTACAGCGCGTGCATAATGAACGCCATTCCACCTTCTTCATTAATGCATCTGCCTGCCACTAATAAAAATGAAGCTGCAGGGTACATTTTAGACTGGACTAGAGTGACATGTGAGAGAAAAATTGTCAATCAAGTCTAAATAATTATATTTTATGATTGGTTCTGCAGGAGACGAGATGTGGGATGAGTTTTTAACACCTCCCCGCTGAGCAAATGACAAACAGGAACTTTCTAATCGGAAGCTGTACTTAATTATTTATTTTTAATTCACTGAATTAAACTAATAGAATATAGACTATAGAATATATCTTTATTTGGCAAATTTGCACCAAGGTACAAAGTTCTGCAATTAGCGCACGCACCATCCGAAGAGGGACGCACTCACGGAAAGTCGCAGCAGTATGAAACCGCGCCACCAACAATCAGATATGGAAAAAGGAACAAACACTCAGGTAATCATGGTATTCAAAAAAGAATCTATCACAATTTGTCTTAGGACACTCTATGATAAAGTCCAAAAAACTCTACCAGCTTTAGCACGAAGAGACAAGACATGTTGCAGTTTGATGACAAGCAGGGAGATTCAGTCCGTGTGTATCATTCCAGATAAGCACAGTCAGCAGATGTCTCAGCTCGGCACCATCCGAACGCACACACAGAGATCTCTGGGGGGAGGGGGGGCAGCGAGTTCTCAGCAGCATTCGACTAAAGTAACAGCATAATCCATTATTATTTATATTTTCATCTAATTTTTAATTTGTATTTCTGTTTTGCCCTGATGCATGCTCAATAATCCAGGTAGAAAAATCTAAAAAAGCTAAGTCTGGTCCTCTGGACATTCAAAAAACAAAACAAAGCAAAAAAATTGTAGAAACGTTTCGTCTTTCGTCCGAAAGACTTCCTCAGTCTGAGCTGCTGTATTCAGCTCAGTCTTATAAATAGCACCCTCTCACAGTGGATCGACCAGTTGGCTGATGACAGCCTGAAACCAGCTGCTCACATGATCAAGGAGGACCATCAGCCTTTTTTGCTTTGCTTTGTTTAGTTTTTTGAATGTCCAGAGGACCAGACAGCTTTTTTAGATATTTCTGTTTTGGCTTCAAACTAAAAGCAAGTTAAAGGTTAGTAAAAAAGCAAAAAGGAAACATTATCAAGGAACAATTTTTAGGGTGAAATTTAAATGTTCATCCCCTGCTGCCATGGGCCTGTGTAGTGACTGTAAGAATAATATCTCAAGAACCAGTGGATGGTTCAGAAAGTAAAGTAACTGTTTGACGTACATCTACAACTGAAGGGGACACCTGCATCGTGAAGGACCCCACTCACCCAGCATACACACTTTTTGACCCGCTCCTCTCAGGCAGGAGGTTGAGGAGCATTAAGTGCAGCATGACTGAGGAACAGCTCCTACCTTGAATCTGTTAGACTCATCCAACCCTAACTAGAAAAATCTGTGTAATTCCTTTAACTCGTAATATGTGACTTTATCTTGCTGCTGATTATCTATGCTGCTGATTTCTTACCCATAAACTGCTGTATTCATACACATCTGCTCACAACAGACTCATGTTCAGGCTGCTGTTTAATACTCTATATTATATTGTATTATATGTTTAGCGTGTATCTTAGATCCTTGTATAATGTTTATTTTTTATAATTTATATTATTGCTATTTTGGGTGTAACTGGGATCCTGAGCACACAATTTGGTTCCACCTCTTGTACTACATGTGATGCGAATGACAGTAAAGTCACCTTGACCCTTGAACTGATTTGATTTTGAGGTGAATTCAAGATGGCTGCAGCAGTTCATTGACCTTAGTAAACAAAAAAATAGCAATAACTCAGTCCATTATACAAAAATGAAGCTAAACTTTGGTGTGGTAACACACACACACTGTTATTGCAAGGCTGTTGTCTGAACCTTTAGCATGCAGGGCAGGGGATCTGCAGTCCATCATGGAATCCATCATTTCAGGTCTTAGGCCCCCTTCGCTCCATGTGTTGTTGTTTTTTCTGACATGACAGGAAGTTCTTCAGTAAGTTTCACACCTGACTACATCTCCTCCGTGAATAATGAAGGAATTTTCACTTGAAAGGCTCCAGTTCAGATCATTTATGACACTGTTTGGTGTGTTATGTAACCATCACATGCAGTAACGCAGCAGGGTTTGCTCTATTTGATAGAGAAAACACAACTGTAGTAAAGCTCAGAGTTTTCTGTTCAAACTCATGAGGAATGTCACAAAGAGAAAACACAGCAGTTTTACTAAATATTGCCTTCAGGGCCGGCCCGGCCCAAGGCTTAGGGCCCCGGGGGGCACTAGGGGGCCCCCTAAGTGAAATTGAGGGAGGTGGGGGGGACTTCTATGTGATTCTATTTAATATTAAATTCAGCTTTTGCAAACTGTTGCATACATTTACATAGTTTTAAGAACTAATTATTCAACTTAAAATTTATTTTTAAAACATTTTACGTGGTTTAAAGTAATTGTTTTATTATATTATTTACCGGTAAGTATTTCCTTGAGATTTAATTTAAATTTCATTTTGTCTGTTTTTGCACAATTTAATTTATTTTTATGCATCTAATTTATTTGATCTGTTTGTTGTTGATCTTGCACTACATACAAATAATTTTGAACATTACTGTGGCAGTTCTTTGGAAGCAAAGATAATAAACCAGATGACACTTTTGCTGTAAAATACATTGCATACTGCTGTTTTTTTCTTCTTCTTTTGTTACTTTTAGTACCACTAAATGTATGCATATCATGTAAACCGGGCTGTCAGAGTTGCAATAAGTTTGTTAGGTGGGTGAATGATCTGATCATCTGACTGTTTATTGCAGTAATCCACATTATTAGCAGAAATAGAGGGCCCCAAACTAAATTTTGCTTAGGGCCCCATGGAGGCTTAGGCCGGCCCTGATTGCCTTCGCCAACTTATTTCAAACCATACTATGCTGTTGTGCTTTTTTTGTAATCCTAATACTTCACAAAATATATAGCTTTACTTACAAACATGTCTCCTATAGAAATACATTGAAATGTCTTCAATTCAAAAACATTGTTCTCTTTGAAATCTGCTTCAGCATACATGCTCTATTTTTCTCTTCCTATACAATTTTAGCTATCATTCTGCTTATTTTAGCTTTTAGCTAAAAATTAGCAAATCATAGCCACTGGCTTTGCTGATTTTGGTTTGAGCATGTTTTTCATATTTTAGCAACTTCTTTTGTTGCTACTGTTCGCTATCGTTTTGCCACATTTAACTTGAGGTACAGCAATTTAAATCATTTAGCTACTATTGTGTAATTTTTAGCTACTGCTTTGCTAACTCTAGTTT
>JBBPBX010003360.1:26930-45339 GCA_038048925.1 Garcialebias charrua
TTAGCTTCCGCTAGCTTTGCTAAGACATAAGCGCTTTTGAAACTGCGGACCTAAATAAATTAATAAGCGCTTTAGAAATAGCGGAACTAATTTTTGAATTAGCGCTGCCCAGCACTGCATATTAGTTATCTGTAAGTGGAGCCTAATTGTAAAGTGTTACCCAATTTTTGTGATGTTATGATTGAAAGAAAGTGGTGAAATGTTTAAAAACTTCCTAATTTTCTTCTAAGGAACAATAATTTGAAAATGTTCTACTATTTTTTTTAGGCTGGTGAACTTCTGCCCATCTTCACTTCTGAGAGATTCAGCCTCTCTAAAATGCTTTTTTTATATTCAGTCCTTTTAATTACCTGTTGCCAATTAACCAAATGTATAGCAAAATGTTCCTCCAGCTGTTTAAAAAATAAATTAAAAAAAATCATATTACAGTACTGTACTTCCCTTTACAACCTTTTGCTTCCCAATTTTCTTTGAAAGATTTTTTGCCTTGAATTTCAAAATACTTTCTTTATTTCTAAACATTGCATAGACAATGAATATATTTATTCATATTATATATGTTGAATGAAAGTTATATTTGAATCCGTCCATTTGTTTATTTGCTTTTTTACTAACAGACAGACACTTTAACGCAGACAAAAATATTGTTTGTTATTTGGCAGCTGGAAATAAAAACATCTATGTATCACCTATCCCAGGGGAGTGACACCCTGTGACTTACTTCTTCAGCTCTCAGGAGAAACTACATTGAGCTTGGAGGAGCAGCTGATCATGCATTCAGCTTCTTTCCTGGATTCCGGTTGGGATTGTCTTTTATCGTTTGGCTCTAATGACACATTACTGCAAGGACCAGTCATAATACCAGATGCTCTATCAGTATTTGACCTTAACAACAAATCTGACAAGTCTGTTAAATGAATGTTTTTTTTTTAATGTTCTTCTCTGGTTCAGCGCTGACATAAAATAACAGTCGTGTTAAAAATGGCTTCTCTGGATATGATTTGTGAACACGACACCTCAACGGCAAAATAACAATCAGGCAAAAATGATGATTGTCTACACTCTGAGCAGCAATTAAATGCTGTTTATGCGAACCAGCAGCAAAAATATAAAACATGAGACAAAACCTGGTGTTGAGATTTCTGCTGCTAAATCAAAGCGAACCACACCTGTCGTTTGCTGGTGTAGATTTTTTTTGGGCGGCCGTGGCGTAGTGGTAATGGCAGTCGTCTCCCGATCGTAAAGTTGGCGGTTCGACTCCCGGGACCCGCACCATGTGTCGTTGTGTCCTTGGGCAAGACACTTAACCCTGAGTTGCTCCCGGTAGGACTGGAAAGCACCTTGCATGGTAGTCTGCCGCCACCGGTTTATGAATGTGTGTAGCATTCAATATATGTGTAGCACTTTGAGATTTTCAGTAATGAAAAGTGCGTTATAAATTGAATTAATTATTATTATTATTATTATTATTATTATTATTAGATTCACCACCTGTCGTTGTTCCTTTCAGAGCTGATTTGGCCTCTGCATGATATTTTCAACAAAAAAAAAACACGTTATTTTCCCCATTTTCACCTGATAACACTAAGTGATGCTAATGTGCTAAACAGTTTCCAGGTTTAGCTGCATCAAAAAACATCTGTATTGACTCTTTTTGGGCAATATTAATAAGCAAAGCAAAACGAACACACATTGTTAGAAGTGTGAGTTGCTGTCAATTTTTGTAGTTTAGTGTAACTTTTGCGCACAGCGAGTGTGAGTGCAGGGTTGTGGTGGGATTGCTTTAGTTATTATTGTATGGATTATTTTTACTACTCTGATTCCAAAGTTTGGAATGTTATGTGATTTATAACTCAAAGAATGATTTGCAAACCTCACAAAGCCTTATTTTATTCACACTCGGAATGTAGTAATTACATCAAACGTTTAAACTAAGAAACTGTACTATTTTAAAGACAAAATAACATCATTTTGATTTGTTGGGAGCAATAATAGCAATAAAAACAGGATTATGTTTGCCAATTTGAGGCATCAATCTTCTTTTAACAACCGTTTGTAAACATCTGAACTGAGGAGACTACCGGTAGTTGCTGTAAATTTTGGAGGAACGCATTACCCCATTGTTGTCTAATGGAGGATTCTATTTATTTAACAGCCTGTTGAATGAATAGAGTTCATGATGTTCATGATGCACCGAATGTTTTCAACAGATGAAAGGCAGGTCATTTCAGCATCTGGACCCTTTCACTATTAAGCCATGCTGTTGTAATGGATGCAGTTTGTCGTTTAGCTTTGTCTTGCTAAAACATGCAAGCCTTGCCTGAAATAAATAAAAAAATTAATAAAGACGTCTGGAAGGGAGTATATGTTGTTTTAAAACTTTTAGCTACTTTTCTGCAGCTGTGATGCACTAATGCACCCCCATACCATCAGAGAGGCAGACTTTTAAACTCTGCTAACAGGTCAGATGGTCCCTCTCCTTCTTAGTATGGGCGCAACAAGTATATTTAATTTCTCATTTGTCTGACCACAACACAGTTTTCCGTTTTGCCTCAGGTAATTTTAAATTAGCTTTGTTTCAGAGAAGGCAGCAGCATTTCTGGATAACGTTCATGTATGGCTTCTTCTTTGCATGACAGAGCGTTAACCAGCATTTAAGAATGGCTCTGTGTACTGTGTTTACAGGCAATAAATTGTGTGTGTTCCTGAGCCCATGCAGGGATGTGCATGACAGAATCAGATGTTTTTAATGCAGTGCTGCCTGAGGGCCTGAACATCACGAGCGCCCAATGGTGACTTCAGCCGGTCCTTTGAGCTCAGAGATTTCTCTTGATTCAAATTTTTGAAACCACTTTACTAAGATGGCTAATAAATAATTTATAGATATGTTATTAATANTTTTTAAAGTGTTAATCTTGCTAAAGTCCTTCCGTGCACACTCCTGTGGACATTTGGCAGCCAATCCATTTTTGGTAAAACACCGGCCCACATTTCCGGGTTGTCAGCGGTGACGCGTAACATACGCGACGCATCAGCGGTGATGCATAATAGATGCGACTTGTACAGCGGTGCGACATGTTTATGGATTTTTCCACTTTTTTGGACATAATTGGACTGATGCGACGTGTACGGTGGAAAATACGGTAGTATTAAGCAGATGTATTTTCAGTTTCTCTTTAGATTTTCGTAGCTTGTTGTTTATTTTCAGTACTGTCTTTCACCACTTTCTGACTTTCTTCTAAGCTACGTTATGTTGACCTTTGAACCACTGGAGAACAGAAAAGTGATGTTTCAATTGAACAAATTAACAACTTCAAAACACTAAACTTAGTTCTTTAATCTTGTCTTTACAACCACATAAAATACCTAAATTGACCCAAACTAATTGAAAAAAATAATTTTTGTCATATTTTATGTTTGGATGGTGAATTATTTTCCTGCTTGGCAGTGGTGGGCACCAGACCGCTTGGGAGCGCTAAAGCGCTAATCCGCTGATAGCGGACCTAAACAATTTGTTAGCGCTATAGCGGATTGACTAACTTTTATAATTCATAAGCGGATTTGCGCTATTTTGATTTAAAATGCAGTACCGCTAATAACTAATTATCTATCAGTAAAAACGAAAAAACTTATTTACGGGCTCTTAAATCAACCGGACGACTGCTCACGGACCATATCCTGTCAGCACCAGATGTGGTCCGTGAAAAAAAGCGGTCCCCGCTAGAGAGAGCGTGTTAGCAGCCAGTGTGTTACTCTGCCTTATTGCTTGTTTTCGAAGAGTCAGACGAAGAGTTTTTAACATGGAGGGTGAACTTATGGATGTTTCTCAGTGGCCTACGCGACGCGTCAGCGCCTCATTTGCCCTGCTCAAAATGGCAGCTGGCCACAGAAGCGAGCCCACACGGACTTTACAAGAAAACACGGTAAAAACAATTATTTATTTGCTGAGAAAAAATATATTTCTTAGCTGACTTTATAGCACAAGTGTTCGTGAGCGTAACCGTTTCACGAAATGGTCAAATCTGCTGGATTAAAAAAAGTAGTTCGCCATCAAATCTGCTGGCTATCAAGTGTTGAATTGAACTAGCGGTTTAGAATTAGCTTCCGCTAGCTTTTCTAAGACATAAGCGCTTTTGAAATTCCGGACCTAAATAAATTAATAAGCGCTTTAGAAATCGCGGAACTAATTTTTGGATTAGCGGTGCCCACCACTGCTGCTTGGATTAAGTTTCTATAACTTTCAGATTATTTATCGTATGTTTCTGTATTGATTTTTTGCTTTCTAAAGCTTTTAAAAATATATTTTTGTCTTCAATTTGCCTTGTTTCTTCATTTAAGAG
Source organism: Garcialebias charrua (assembly GCA_038048925.1). Classification (NCBI taxonomy): domain Eukaryota; kingdom Metazoa; phylum Chordata; class Actinopteri; order Cyprinodontiformes; family Rivulidae; genus Garcialebias; species Garcialebias charrua. Next base: position 31,271 of record JBBPBX010003360.1, read on the forward strand.
CATGCTGAATATAATGCCAAGACATGTCTTTGTGTGTGTGTGTGTGTGAGTGTGTGTGTGTGTGTGTGTGTGTGTGCGTGCGTATGTGCATGTGTGTTTGCATGCGTGTGTGTGTGCGTGTGTGTGTGTACTTGATAGTGAGTAAATCGCACAATATAAACAAGTGTTGCACTTTCAGATAAAATACAGTCTCATCTCTTAGCACCATGGAATACTGAATCTCATTGAACTGCTTTGAATTATTGATCATCAATGGGGAAACAGCCATGACTGAAAACTGATACCTGCCAGTTTCACTTGCATTACACTGGAGGTGATTCAGTGATCGAAATACATGGCTTCAAATGCAAGCATCTGTTCTGTGACACCAGACACATGTCTATGATACGGTAACAAACAGAAACGACACTAACAGCTCAAAAACCAGTACCATACCATAACACGCCTGAAAACATTTTAATGCTCAGAAATAACAGTCCAAATACAGAATAAGTAAAAAATATGGCTCAAAGCTAATAATAATAATAATAATAATAAAAAATTCAATTTATACCGCACTTTTCATTAATAAAAATCTCAAAGTGCTACAACAATAAAACAAGTGATAAAATCAAGTAAAATCAATAATGATATCAACTAAGATCATGTGGAGGCAGAATAGGCCTGCTTAAAAAATAAAAAAATAAAACAAGTGATAAAATCAAGTAAAATCAATAATAATATCAACCAAGATCAAAGATAAAATCATGTGGAAAGCTAATGGATGCGTACCGTAAACATTATATGGTGAAGACAAAACCACTTTTTTTCCCATTTAAATAAATAATCTACTTGCAATCTAGCTTCCCCTACACATTACTCAGTCAACAACACGCCTGTGCTAAATATTAATGTCCTGATACTCAGACTTCTACATAGACTGGTTTTAACTATTTCTTGGGGCGTTATTTCGTTTAGTTAGCTGTGCACTTCTTAAAACTGTGACATTGTTTTCATTAATCCTGTCTTATTCTCCACTTTTTGTATATTTTTCCATCTTCTTCGCTCACCCACTACCCTTCAAGGTGTCCTGGAGTGAAATCCTATTCAGAGGAGACTGCGGCAGATGAGTCTGACACTGTTGTTGAATTATTGATTGATCTATTACATCACATACATTCAAGAACTCAAGATACACAGTTACACACAGGTCCAGTCACCCCTAAAACCCAAGTCAACACAGATCATTTTATCCTGAAAACTACTCTTCCCTCTCTGTTTCAGTCTACCACCTTCAGTAGGATACTTTCACTTTTTATCAAAGAGAAAAAGCTCATTTAAAGACATGATCATACCTGCGAGACTCCTGCAGAAAAGCAGCATTGCTAAATTGCTTCAAGCTAGAGAGATCTAGAGGTAGAGGGACCAGGCCCTTTTCCATGATTACAGCAAATATGGTTGACAGAGGGCAAATCCTCTATAAATTCTAGAGGCTTTCAGTAATCTTGTTAAAAGGACAAATTCAGTTTGCCTTAGTGAGACAGACTGAATTTGATTTAAAACAGAACAAGATGATGCAAGTGAAACAAAGAGTAGTGCACTGAGCATGAGCAAGGAAGACCTGAAAAACCCACTGGTGATAAAAGTCAAACGTAAAAGAAATAAACTGCTCAATTAAAAGCAAAAAATTGGCTAAATGTCATAAATACTAAAACAGTAAAAGGGTATACAGTACAAAAACATGTAGCATATTAATGATGAATCTTCTGTTCTCTCCCATCAACCTCTGATTACATCTGGCAGTGAACGTCTCCACTCTCCTGCAGCCCTCCCTTTATACCCATAATGCTCTTGTCCTGGATGCATAATACAGAATATATCATTCATCCCCCTGCTGGGCCTTTCATACGTTCTTTGGCCAAACTCTGCCTGAAACTAGCCACGTCTTTGTGTTTTCTCTGTGTGACGGTGTTGGCTGCTGATATAATGGCCTCAGGCAACCGTTTCAGGCGAGAACAATGCCCCCCACCACCAAGGTTTATCTCAGTTTTATTTCCAAACAATGCAGCCACAAATAAAGAAGCACACACCCAGCTAAAGTGATAAAAAGTACACATGAATATAGTTCAAGGATTCAAGGTTCTTTATCGTCATTCCCATCACATGTGTTACGTGAAATGGAACGAATTTGTGTACGCAGGGTCCCAGTTACATCCAACAATTGCAAAAATATAAAATGTAAAAAGAAACAGTAAATAAGGATCTAAGATGTAAACTAAGATATACGCTAAACGAATGCCCAACGGTACGCTAAAAGATCTAAGACATAGGCCAGTCACTAATAGTGTAAAACAATACGCCGAACAAAAGCAGCACGATTCTCAAAGGTTCTGTTATAATTTACACGTTTAATGCGAGCACTAACATAAACTAAACTAACATAAACTAGGATTTATTCAAAGCATGCAACAAAAATACAGAAACAAGACACCAAAAGTGAAAAATAAATAAATCTATGCATATGTTGTGCATATGAACCAAAGCAGTTAATTACCTAACACCAAACACTTTAATAACAAGTATCATCTCAGGAAATACTACACCGTTCCAAGCACCACCAATTGCAATATACTGTATATTAAAACCAGTAGTACAAGCTTATATGACATAAATATGCACCTGGTTAAACCCCTAACTATGGTTGAATGGGTGGTTGAAATCAGATTTTGAGATAACGTTGATTAGATGTTGGAGAGAACAACAGCAGCACGTTCACTGTGGTCAAAGCTCTTCTTTTACTCCACAACAACTAAATAAAAATAAAGCGAACTATAATCAAACATCTCACTGTTTTGAACAACCTGTATCGACTTCAGTGGTGCTGCTTCGTTGGCCACTGGGTTAATGGGTTAACCATTGCCAACTTCAGTTTCTACAGTGGAAGTAAAAAATATTCTTCACTTTCAAGTACAGTAGTTTCCATTTGGAGGCAAGGTTGTAAATTGCTTGAACTGGTTATAATTTTTGGCTATTTTTAGTTATTGACTTTACAGTATAATTTGACTTGTGATGATTAACTTCTCATTTAACATTTACTGTACGGTAAGTACTTGATACCAAAATTTCTGATACCGCAATTACCACTAAAGCAGGGGTGTCAAACCCACTTGCAAAAGGGGGCCAAAATAAAAAATTTCAGACCAAGGGCCTGTTTCAGAATCTACATTAACTCCAGTTAGATAACCAACATCTTTTCTTGGTCACAGGTTTCTCAACAAGAGTTCGACTGGTCTCATTTGACGTTTTCTGTTGCATTTTTGACATCATAATCAAAGATTACTGAAACAAATTAAAGTGATAAAAGTATTTCACATTTAAAATAGCATCTTGGGGGCCAGATAAGATGTTGAGGAGGGCCACATTTGGCCCCCGGGCCTTGAGTTTGACACATATGCACTAAAGGGTTGGGGTGAGAGATAAAATATACTTTAGATGCATGATAGTGCAGGTTTGAAAGATTCAGAATATATTTTCAAACATCACATTTTCTTATAACTTGTGAATAATTATATACTATAATTATAATTTGTGAATAATTTACCTGTGATTAAAAAAAGGTACTGATCACAATGGCTTTCCAGTGACGATCTATGCTAAGCATCGGTCAGCAGCCTGTGATTTTATATATATAGATATATAGTTGTTGTTTTTTTATGTTATTGTGCAATTTGTATTATAAACATGTATAAATCTGTGTTTATTTATGTAAAATAAGCTACAGGGATCTTGATTCCTGTGCCACAGTTTGGGCACCATGGGCCTACCACACTTGTGCACTGATCTAAGTGTACACACAACCACTCTGAGTACTGACCAGTGATGCACGTCGAAGCCGGCGGCTCATGGGTTTGTCAAAGGGCGGGCTGTTCATGGCAAACTTCTCCAAGTAGCCTTCCGGTAGTCTGATGTCAGCTGGGAGAGACAAACGCTTGTTGATGTCCTGAGAAAAAAAAAAGAGGACAAAGGTTTTATAAATTTTAAACAGCATCATCATCACACAAGACATGAAGCAGAAAACTCAGAACAATTATTTTGTGAAGAAAAGTAAAGAAGTTTAACATCGCACAGAAGATTTGCATCCGGTTAGTTAGTTAACTTAGCTGTCACTGACTGTGCTGTCCACTTCTATAACTGGGGGGGACTGGGTTCAGCAACTAAACCCCAACCCCCATCAGGGTTTGCATCATGCCTTACCATAAAACGAGGAACAAAATTCACCTCAGAGCCTCACACCCTGGACATGGACTTTTCGAGCTGTTACCTTCAGATAAGCCCAAAAAAAGGTTAAAGACTAAAATATCAAAAACAGTGTTTACCCACAATCCTCTTGAACCAAATGTCTGTCCTTTAAGTTCAAGCAAATGCAAATAAAGCAATATTTTTTAGTTAAGAGAGCCGTGTTAAATATAGCTGTAGTTAACTTTATTTTACTAAACACCCACGGGCTCTCTTTAGATACAATTAATGTAACTTTTGCTCTAAGGTGACCATGTTTTTAGACATTGCTAGAAGCAGACATTCTGTCACCTTTGAGATGTTTATGACAAGTTCCAACATGAGACAAACGAAACAGCGCATGTCGCACAATGAGCTCCTTTATATTGTTCCCATAACACAAGTTCATATGGCTGCAAGATGCCGATCACGCTTCATTTTCATGGCAGCCGAGGTCAGATGGCCCCTGTGAGTTTTTTATATATGCATGTAAAATATAATGTTAATGTATTTTACTTTACCTGAGTTCACAAGGAAACGTAACAGTGTGCAGCATCCCATATAAAGCACAACCTTTAGCACAGCTAAACCATACATTTAGAATACTTTAGCACAGTAAAAATGTAAAGCAATGTCGTCAAATTAGCACACGTTCAAAATTAAAAGTAAATCAGATCACATGAGCTACTGGCTGATGTTTACATATTTTAAGTATCTGCATAAGAATAGAGACCAAAAACCTGACACCTTTTATGTAAACACACATATACATCTTATTAACAATGCAAGTGCCTTCAGAGGTCCACACTGTTTACAGAAGGGGTAAGGATGGTCACAAGTTCAAACACAGACACTCACTCCCTCATGTTCACTGCTAGAGCTTAAAAAGACACACACACACACACAAACACACACATGTGCCCCTATACTCACAATGCAGAGCAGCTCTAGTAGCTCCCTCATTGTCCTCCTTAAACGTTGTTTGTCAGTGCCCTCACACACATGCGCTCTCAACATTGTATGTCCCTGACCTGATGCATGACTGCACACGCAGCCAGGGAGAGAAAGAGAGGGATGGCACAGTGGTAGAGAGTCATCTGCGAGCTCAAAAAGAGGAGGAGGAAAACCGAGAAGGGGGGAGGGGGGGAGCAGGAGGAAGATTCCTGAGGGGGGAAAAGCCAGATGGGGGGGAAGGGGGGTGATCAGATGGGGGTGATGGTGATGGAGAGAAAACATTGCTTTCATCTTGTTTCCTACCATCGCTTTGCCCTTCAGCGCTACACCATCCTTTCCCCATCTTTCTTTGCAGCCTCATTCTTCTGCCTGTCTCTCCCACAGCAGGAATTATTCCCACATTCATAATTACTCTGTCACCCCGGCATGTTTCTCTCCCACACTGCCCCTCTGTCCCCTTCTCTTTCTCTCCACAAGATAAACATGGTCCAAATTAGTCCTTTCCACTGCTCACAGCAGTCAGACGCTGTGTGTCCAGAAGCATTTCCCGTAATACTGCTGTGCTCATCACTTTGCAACTCCTTTAAAAAATGTGCAGTCTGACCAAGATTTGATCAAACATTCGAGCTTGTGTTACAAAGAAAACTTCATGTTAAATGTGCTAGAGATAAACGTCAGCTGCAAACTAAACCTCCGTTATGGTTTTATTTTTTCTTCCACTGTTCAACGTAAATAAGTCACCTTTTTGAGCAGACTTGAGTTTAAACATTTAAAATGTATGCATTTTGACAACACACTGTTCAAAAATCCTAACATCGATCTATGATTTCACTTCAAAACAATGGTTTCAGACGGTAGGTTTATACCTGACAGCAGTGTTATAACAGAAGCTGTATGCCAGTTAGCAAAATGTAAATGTGTGTTGTTAAGAGAACATTTACATGAACCTAAATGCCACAAATAATAAATGGTGGAATTGCCAGTTTGTTGGTGAAAGCAGCGGAGTTTTTACACAAGGTGGTGTGGAGGAAGGTCAGAAAACCCCCAAATGTAAGGCTTGAGACAGCTCTGTCTCTTCTTTTTTTCTTGTTTATTTGCAACGTAGTCCAACTTTCCTTTTTATTTACCTTTTGGTTGGGTTGGGGAGGAAATATTTTAGTGATAGAACTAAATCTACTTGATTAGGGTTAGGCACAAAAACTTCTTGGTTGTTAGGGATGCACAGTATTCTCGGCATGGTATCGGGCGATAGCGTTAAATTTAAATATCGGACATTGGCCATTCCATCAAAAGAACTCACCTATAAAAAAAGACTGTTTTTGTATGACAACCAGTGACAAGGATGTCTGCAGTGCCAGCACAATGCGATGTCACGCGCACCTACCTGATCTGATCATGGCAGAGAGGAAGAAGTCAAAATGTCGGCGGTGTGGAAGTTTCATTTGTTAAGGATGTCGGATTGCGAAGATTTTTGGACTATGTTGAGCCTCGCTACATCGTCCCCTGTCAGAGATATTTTTCCAACGTAGCATTACACAAGTTACAAGCCATCATTTCCAACGTCATTGAGAAGCTAATAGCCGATAGCAATTGGGCGAGTTTTACCTCAGACATTTGGACGTAAAGTGTTAGCCCCGTTAGCATGGTTACCCCAAAAATACACTACACGCGTTCCGGCTCCGCCCCGCTCCGGTCCGACCTCCGCAGCAAATACGCACCCATTATAATCAATGAGATAAAGTACACTGGCTCCGCACGGCGGCGGTGAGCTGCGGCGAGCGGACGGCAGTCCGTCAAAATTAGAAATTTTTCTATTTCTGCCGGATGACGGAGCTGTGCCGGAGTCAACTTTTGAAGATTACGTCGCACCAACAGGAAAAGGAACGAGCACAACTTCCGTATTTACAAAATAAAATCACCACGGGCGGACTAATCCTAGCTCTATACGGATTTATTTGTACAAAAATGCTGTCAAACTATTATTTATGACTATTCTATGACTAAACTATTATATTTATGACTATGACTACACCTAATAACGCAATACAAGAAATAAAAAAATAAATAAGTATTTTATTCTGAAATGTAAACATCACTTCCTGTTGCTCAAACCATGTCCTGTCGCTTATTTACGAGAGAAGATCAAGGCAGCCTTTACAGTTGTTCTCTTTCTTCCACCGAGTGAATTGTTTTGTTCTGACTTCATTATTTATCACTTGATTTATCGCGCAATCTCGCAATTCCCGCGCATGCGTCTTGGAGCGGCGCATCCACTCAGACCTGAGCTGAGCGGAGGCAGTGGACTTTGGACTCGCTCAGCTGCGACCTGCGGAGCGGGGTGGAGCGGAGCCGCGTGTAGTGTATTTTTGGGGTTAGTCTTACGGCAAATGGATGGACAAAAAAACGTTGAACTTAAAAAGTCTGTCCTTCATGCACAAGAGTGCAAAGGATCCCACACTGCAGCTAGGAACCTGGAACAAGCCTCCACAAGTGAGACAGCATCACAGTGACTAATACTAATAAATAACATTTAACACTTTTCATTTAATATAAGTCAAAGTGCTATGCATATGGCGGTTACTGAATATATGTCACCAGCTCTTATAACTGTTACACAATTTCTGTAGCAAATAAGCCTAAATAAGAGGGCTATGTTCTGACAAAGGCAAGTATATAAAAATATCTGTATTGGCATATCGGCCAAAAATCCAATATTGTGCATCCCTAGTAACCATACATTGTTTCCACACTGCATTGTCATGATTATAGCTGATGCCAATGTCTTTACATGGTGCAGCTGTGGCTGAGTGGTTAGTTGTCCTCCATTGGAAGAGCTGGGGGTTTGATTCTACCAGCAGTCACATGCTGAAGTGTCCCTGGGCAAGACAGTGAACACCTCGTTTCCTCTGATGTGTGTCCCATCGGTGTATGAATGTGATCTAAAGCACTGATTAGTTTTTGTAGAGATATAGTAGAGTGCTGTATGAATGGGTAAATGAGGGGAACAGGTTGCAACACAGTATCTTTATAAGATAGAAGGTGCTATATATATACCGGTAAGTACAGTCCATTTACCATTTACACTGTAAATTGCTACAAGACTACTGTATATAGATTAGCAGTATTTTTACCATCTTAGTGGGACACTACAAACTACCAATTTATCAGCAACAGAATAAAAAGTTTTAGCCTGGAATCTGATACACTTTATAGCGCTCTTCATAAATGTATTTTATAGTACATGTTGTTTAATTACTTTTTCCCACAGCCTTTGGCATCACTGTCAGGTTTAATACATTAGGTTTTCATTAAGGTTTTCTTTGGGACATATTCCTGAGAACTTTGTGTAAAATCATGTGTGTGAAGGTTTGCCTCAGCTTCCAGTACCTCATTAGATATGCGTCGATGGTGGTTGTTCCTCATGCGGACTCTTACTGGACTCTGGACCTCATCAGAAGACGTACCGGAAGCTTGATCACTTTCCCCGTCTGAACCCATTTTCACATTTTCATGGACAATACCTATAACACAAACACACAAACTGCTATTATACCTTTTGAGAAAGTAGTACGGTAGTTAAAATAACTAATTTATGTTCATTTAAATTTATGTCGTGTTCAATTTTCTGTTAAACAGTGTATCATTTGGACAAGAGGTGCTCAAGACACACATTTTTCTGTCTCCGATGTCTTTTACTCTCTAAGAGAACAAGAGTAAGGTCTCAATTTCTCAAATGATGGATTGTGTCACCAGTAATGGAATGGGTGTTAACCGAGTGTGTATAAAATGCCACTGGTAAGACGAGGATGTCAGAGATCAATATACCACATGCAACGAGAGCTTCCTCATCTCTACCCATCATCCCCCTACACCTCCATCCATCCCAGAATCCATCTGATTAATGAGTCACGGTACGACTGACAGGACTGCCTACAGTGTGTGTGTGTGTTTGAGTACAGTATATGTGGGGGAAGGGTGAAATGGTTAGTCTCTAGTCTTTCAGTTCACTATCTGTTCAGTCTGGGTCTTACAGCCCCTACAGTCGGTGTTTGAAGCTCTGTGTTTGGGTGCTTGTTTTGCTGTTTTACACCACCATTACCGTACATTTACAACAACTTCCTTGTTGCAGAAAACTGATGGGTAGCAAAGATTAGGAGGTCAAGTAGATTAAGTTTATTGAAGGAAGAAGTGATAAGGCAGAAAGGAAAATAACTTCCTTCAGTGATTCCAGCACCTCTAACATAAAGTGAGTCAGATAATTTGTTAGGGTGTGTTGTATGTCAGCGGCAAAAGAAAAAGGAACTTTTGTAGGTCATTTGTATGTATAATTTTCATTTGTAAAAATGAATACCGGTAGTACTTGAGAAGATAGGACACAGATTTTGTGTTAGTGTTTGGTCATTTTAAAAACTGAGCAAATGTAGTTTATTAAATGTCTTAAAAAGTATTAGAACGTTGTAGGTGATAATAAATTGTTTTGCTAAAGTAATTACAGTATATTAATTTTCATTATAACTCTTTAAAGGACTGGGGGATGTAGTTGTATTCATGAAGGCCCAGAAATGGCCACTATCAAATAAACAAGTGGTACACAGATGTCACCTTTCATTGAAGATTTTGAATAATGAATGCTTGTTACCAGACGAGTGTTTTTCTGGACTGGAACTGAACAGGGAATACAAGTACAGGTACATGTATGGGATGAATGTACTGTAAAAGGGATACTTTGAACCAAGTCAAATAACAGATTTAATAATGAGTTAATAACACTACCGATGCAGATATTAAATCTGCCCCTCTAGTAAATTTTATGTAACTGAATGAAAGCAGAAAAAAATGTTGTCTCCATTTCGGTCGTTGGAATGCTTGGGCAGCTTCTTCAGTGAATGTGCTGTTCCTGAAAATGTTGGAAGAATGACATTAACAAATACAGCCTGTCCCAGTACACAGGACTCCAGGAAGGAATATATTAACGCCAAACACCCTCATAAAAAATTCTTATTCATTCAGTCAATATTTTACTGGACTTACTTTTATAATTTTAAATTATATCTTTATTTTGTTACAAATTTTATTCCATGATGATAAATATGTAACTGCTGGACTATGTTAACAGTAAGTCATGTTTTATTTTATTTCAAGTTTTTACTGATATTTTGGGATTTTTTTATATATTTTTTTTCATTATTAACCATTAGGCATTAGGGATGCCAGTATGCACCAGTAAAGAAGTTGGGTCCATACAGTACAGAGAGATAAAAAATTGCCAAATTATGGTGTTTTTATTTGTTTGTTTGTTATTTAACCTGGCACTAACTTTACTAAATAACAAGACAGAAAACTAGTAATCTAAGTGTCAAACTAAAAGTTTGATGAACCCCAGAACATTTTCTTTTACATTTTTACTAAAAAATAAATTAAAATAAAATAAAACAAAAAGGGAGTGTTTGCTTTAATTATTTTGACCTACAGATTTTTGGTTAAAAAAATAAAAATAAAAAATAAATAAAAAGGGGGAAAACAGCAACACATAAATGAATAACAAACACAGAAAATACAGAATATATATAAAAGGAGCTTCTCAGTGGGCCAAGTGTGAAAAAAACTAAAGCATGACATCAGGGGTATTAAATAAACATACAGGTGGTCCCCGACTTACGAGCGCCCTGAACTACGAGCGTCCGACTTTACGAGATTATCATAATTAATAAAAAATATGAAATAAAAAAATAATAATAATATATATTTTTTTTGTGTTTAAATGTTCTTAATTTCATGTGTACAGCACTTTGTTGCAGCTGTGAATGTTTTAAATGGCTTTATAAATATGTAAAGTATCATTATTTTATTTTATTTTTAAAATAATTTCATGCTTTTTTGAACAACTTCCTGCGGGAACCAGGAACCGGAAATACCGCCTCCGCCATTTTACATTCATTAGTTCCAGAGTCTCGGCACTCGGCAGCTGGCTTTTGGAGGACTGTTTCTCCCATAAGAGGATGCCTCATACGGATAAATTAACTGGAAACACTCCCTGAACTCTGTGAATGTCTCAGGACTGGAGCAGCAGCCGCTCAAAGTAAGAAATTATTTTTTTATATTTTTTTATAAATGTTTTAAAGTATTTTAAAGTGTTAGGATAGTTGAAATGCTTGGTAACTGTTCATTACCGCACATGTACGTGCTCGTGCGGTATATAAAAGAAAAAAAGGGGGAAAAAAAGCTAGTCCCGAATTACGAATTTTCGGTTTACGAGCAACTCATAAGTACGGAACTCGCTCGTAAGTCGGGGACTACCTGTACAAGCGATTTACTACTGTACTTTTTAAAGAGCTGATTACACAACAATACAACTGCTTGCCATACAGGCACCTCTTGTCTGATGCAGCTGTCTGTGGAACCGAAGAACTCTTCCTGATGCTCTGTTGAATAAAACCGGCAGGTCTTAAAGCGTGTTATTTTAAACTAACCCTGCTTTGTTTGATCTATGGTGTTTTAGCTGGTATTTTCCACTGCTGTACTTCTGTCAGAGCCGTTAACAAAATGCTGTTAAACAAAACCTGACCATTTCTGGATGGCAGCAGTGATCACCTGTGGCAGTATCCGTCCCAAACATCTGTTATGAACGCCACGACACAAACAGATTCACTGTTACACACAGGATAAACATATTACACACTATGTATGCATGGTAGCACCGACTTTCCTGAAAACCTACCCATTGACTCATGCTGAAATGAAACCTAAAAAAAAGTTCTGTAGCTATATTTTTAAACTGCAACTAAGATGTTTTTACTGAGTCCACCAATAAAGTTACCAGGACAATTTATTTCAGCTTTATGGTTTTCAGATCAAAATAAGCTATTATTTATTAAAAGACAAATCTATTCATGCCAATATTAGTTCTGGTGATTATGTTTACAGTTGATACCAAATCTGAACATCAAAAGTAAACTTGATGTAATGAAGGAAGCAGTTTTTTAAGTAAACTGAGTACCGTATATCATTAATTAACTCTCACAACTCCGATAGTGAAACATAAACCTAGCGTACCTGACACCAAAGTCGTTGAAAACGGATCCAGGATATCTACACCCCAACAGACGCACACGTTAACATGGTTGTGACAAGTGAGTATGCAGCAGTCAAATTACACTGGGCTTCTTCCTCAGTTTCTGAAAGACCCTGATCATGATGGTTTGGGTCAACAGTCAAGATATGGATGGGTGAGACAACCCAAACAAGCTCATAATCTGGTGGGACTTAACAATACAAAACAGATATTTGTCTATACAACTGCTCTGAACAGAGCCAATCTCACCCAAACACTCTCCTCATGTCCCAAAACATAAATTTCAAGTTCCCTGCAGGTTCTCCGTGTTCCACCTCCAGAAAAGACAAAGAGCAGACGGTAAATGTCACAAGTTGCTGCTGTGTCCCAGCATGAAGCCAGCCTGGCCTAGTTAGGCTTCAGTCCCTGCTAAAAGACTGAGTGGGATACTTTTAGGACAACACTACCTCACCCAGCTCTGCGTGAACTCCAGTAAGAAGGAAATTCACTCCAGTACTGTACAGTACTTAATACATAGCTTTAAACATGCTGGAAAATCCAACAGAGAGCATCTTAAAAAGCTAAAGCACGTCTAGACTTTGCTTCAGAGTTGTAGAAATATTGAGATTTTCCTCTCATAATGCCGCAACTTGGCATGCTCTGATGGTGGTTTGGCGATGCAATAGTACAAATATCTGCTACCGTCCACAATATGTTTACCTATGTACTCAACTTATATGATAACGTCAGGCTTAAGTTGCTCCCGGTAGGACTGGATGGCGCCTTGCATGGCAGTCTGCCGCTACCGGTGTACGAATGTGTGTATGAATGGGTGGATGGTTGGTATTGTAAAGCACTTTGGGGCCCCTCATAGGGGGCTGGAAAGCGCAATATAAATAAGCTCCATTTACCATTAAGCTCTGAACAGAGATCTATCTCGAAAAGCCAGAGTTTGCAAACATTGTCTGTGTATGAAAGTTGTGTAAACCAACACACTGCAGTCCTTCTGTAGATAATAAAGTTATTAAAGATTAACAGGAAAAACATTACTTCTTTGGAGAGTTCATTTAGAGCAGGGGTATTAAAGTCAAATAAACCGAGGGCCAAAAAAACAAATTTGCTACAAGCCGAGGGCCGGACTGGTTCAATGTTTATTATAAGGGGGTGATATATAAGATTTTTTTTTCTTCTTTCTTCACTCTTTTCATTCAGTGTTTGCTTTTTGATTAACTTGTTTTATTTCGTCTCTTTTAAATGAATGAATGAATAAATTAATTAAATAAAATATTAAATAGCTTTACATCTGCTAAGTTCTTTGCATAAATCAACACAGACATGTTTCTGCTAGGGGTGCACCGATACATCGGCTGGCCGATTTATCGGCCCGGATTTCCTTAATTTTGGGAAATCGGCCAATGCTTGAATGAAAAACCGATTTTACAGATTTTTTTTTTGTTTTAACAACAATTGTCTAAACTTCATTTATATTTCAGAGCACTACCTTGTGACCAGTTAAAACAAGTTCGTATTGTTTCTAGAATATTGTTCAAGGGTCTGTTTTTCAACAAAATAAGATTGAAATTTGAAGGCGCATTGTGACCTTACAACATCTAACAGTGTTGCTTATAAAACAAAATCGGTATCGGCCAAAATCGGAATCGGCAAGTCAGACTTTGTAGAAATCGGTGATCGGCCAAAAAACTGCAATCGGTGCACCCCTAATTCCTGCATTGCTTTGCAATCCTTTGAACGTGACCGTGCGCGGCCGCTGGGGCTGGGACAGGCGGGGGCGTGGGTTAGGGGCATGAGA
>JBBPBX010003360.1:49257-83102 GCA_038048925.1 Garcialebias charrua
CAAACATCGTGCAGGTAGGTAAAATGCTGCAGAGACAATCTAATGCACGTAAGCTCGGAGCTCTAAGGTGTTCTGTCTTCATTTGTGTCAACCAGACACAAGCATGCAAACGGGCGAAGGATTTGCAATGCACTTATCTTGTAGCTCACAGCAGAAAAAACACTTCCATCTGCCACATGACCAGATCTTTTTACTTGTTACTTTTCCTTTAATGTGCACTCCACGTTCCTCTTTTTCTTAACCTCTCTCTCCAGCTCTGTCACATGTCCTCCCTTGTTGTCCTTGGTTATTCCACTTATCCTGCACGCCACTCCTCAGGCTGTTGTGCTGCTTTCTTCCATCCACTTCCCTCTCTCAATTATTCCCTTCCTGCCGGTGGCGCCCCGATCAGTGCTTCAGTCCTCTCACTCCCCTCCCTTCACCTTGCTTTTTACTCTCCTCCCTCTCTCATGTGATATCAGCCTTTCTCTCAATCTCTCTCTCCTGTCTCCATCTCTCTCTCCTGTCTCCATCTCTCCTTCCCTCGCTCAGAGTTCAGAGATGGTATCGAATATCTGCGCCATCTTTCGAGCTATGAGCTGATGGACATTTTCTGCATGATCAGCCCCTCTCTTTCTTAAACTCAAAAATGACTTATCTTAAAAAAAAAGGTCAAATAGATGACTCTGACACATAAATGGATAAGAGCATACATTCTTTACGCAAATATCAGACAACTTGTAAACGCCAGTTTAGTAGACTTGTATACTCTTGGGTTAAAATGTGCTAAAAATTGAAATTACTTCTTAAATATCACTTGTATTTAGAATAAAATGTGTATAAAATGTACTGTAGAAACAACTGTTTTAGAATGACAGCATTGGTTTGACAGCTATCAAATATACGTTTATTATTTGTCATTCCATAAAATGAAAAAATGTTGGTGCAAGCAAATACAAAGGAGTGCATTAACAAAGCACTGCTGCAAGGAAACGGTATGTTTTACTACCGGTACTCGTTTTCAGCAGGTCAAGAACAGCCAACAAAGTAAGCAACCCTAAGTGCTCTTACACATTCAGGCATAGGCCAGACTTTGTTCCACAGTGGTAATTTAACAGAGAAACCCCAGAAAGTCTATTCTGTCGCTGTCGGTCATATAAAAATTGTATTACCACATATAATGTCTAAAAAAAATGGCTGTTTTGTAACTGATTTGATGCATTTTATGAGTTTAAAAAACATTTCCTGCTACAGACTAAACAGTATATCGAGTTGTTCTAATGAACCTTGATCAGTCAATATATTTTTAAAATACTGTACTTCAGAACTGACAAAAAAAACAACTTGACACATGTACATATGAAGAGCGACTCTATTAAGACAATAAATAAAAATTGTTTTAGGATTTTTTTTTTAACTACAAGCATGTGTGAAGTCTGGAGACACACTGAACAGATAACTACAACGGTGATTGCTGTGAAAACTTTGGCAGTTGTTAAAATGTTTGACTCACCAGGGACAGATGTTAAAATGATTTCTTCACATCTCACAAAAGACACTCAGAATTCTGAGATTTGTCCACATAAGTGCAGATTACTCGTAAAATGGTGTATTGATGATTTAATACTCATAGATGCCAGTTTGGTGGCTATTAGCTCCGTTCTTTTTTGCTTCTTGTGAAGTCTTGGTCCTAATTGCCACAACGGAAACTACCGGTAACTTCAAAAGAGGTATTTAGAAAAAATGTATGCATTGAACTGGAAACTTCATCCAAATGTCAACCAGATAAAGTCATAAAAGGCCATCTTCCCTCATAATATTCTCACAGATTAACGCTTCAAAGAGCCAATCCACAGGCTGCTGGGAGACAAAATCTTACATCCGTCTTCATGTCAATTATCAGGCTGTCTTGTAAACATTAACAAAGAAAACACACTCATACAGAGCGGTTCACACACCCTACATGTCAATAATGATGAACTTAATTACAAAACCACTTGTAAAAACATCACTTTACCAAGCTTTCATCCACAAATGCCATTGGCTTGAACTTGGGTCAATATGGGGGCTCATAGGGGTACAGTTTACGTAAATTTCCACGGGAACATTTTTAATATGACAGTGTTTTAAACAGTACCAAAATAAATGTGTGAAGACCAACCACGCCCCTTACCTACACTTTAAATTAAGAGTACAGGTTTGTGTTCTTTCAGAAGATGAATCGTTGAGCTTCAAGCTGTTTAAAACATCAAGGAGCAAAGCTAGCCACTGAACTACGCATGGTTTCATCGACACTTTCAGCTCACACACACAACTTTATACATGAAAGATTTCCAATTTCTTTAGATCAACAGAACTGTGATTATTTTAAAGGGTCTTTCCAGCAGCCACCTTCTTGTAAACATCTTGAGACAAATATGCCTGACTACTGTAACTATTAAGTTTTCAATTTAAATTTTTTTTATTCTGTATTATACATAAATAAACCATAATTTCCACAGTATGATAATGGACTAATGAGAAAAATGCAAATCAAAGTGCATTTCTCATCCCTCAGGAACACGCATGCACAGAAAAACATACCGGTACTCAAAAGACTTAGAGGGAAAATGAAACCAAAGACTGTAGTACAGTAAGTACCTTTGAACCTCTTATCCACATTTGAGGAATCTTATTATTCAATTACTTCAACCAGGGTGCCTAACTGTAAGCTACTGGCCCTGCTGATCCCAAATATCTTAAACGCCTTAAGAGCCACTCTTTGTACATTTAGCTCTGAAAATTACTGTGTTCATTACAAACATCTTTCTTAAGCTTTGAGCATAATACAAGAAGTTAACCCGATATATTTTTTTTAAATGCTTGCAGGACCAACCACATTAAAGGAATCCACTCCATTGTTCTTATCAAATCCATTTGATGATTGCGTAAATGGATAGCTCAGAGCATGGGGGGGGGGGGCAAGGGAGAAGTCTGCAGATATTAATGCAATGTTAATGCGTTACATTAAATCCCCGGCGCAGACAAGGTCTCGTGGTGTAAAAAATGCAGGGAGAGAAAAGCTTCTAATCTTTTTATCTCTACCCCATTCTGGTTAATTCAAAGTGTTAAATACAGTATTCTGATGTATGAAGCTAAAGAGCTGGGGGAGGAGAGAGAAGCACCAGAGGAGACATCTGTGACAAATTCAAAAATAGCAGCCTGTAATAAATTTGGAAACAAGTTGACAGCTTTCAGAAAACTTTTTTTAGTTGGGTTCGATGGAAAATCCAAATTGCTCCTAGGTGTGAGTAAGATTGTGACTGTTGCTTGTCTCCATATGTCCCAGTGATGGACTGGAGACCTGTCCAGGTTGTACCCCACCTCTCGCTCAATGGGCGTTGGAAAAGAGGCACCAAAGTGACCCAGAAAGGAAAAGGCGTGTAACAAAAGTGATTATTAGATGGATGTTTTAGTCTGTAAAACAGACAGGATGTTGACATAATTCTATAGTGCAACTACAGATATTTACACAGAAGGAGATGCAGATGTGGTGAAAAAGGAAAATTGCAGCAAAAACTTTCCTTGATTGTACAGAAAGTACAGTGTGGTGAAAGTGGGTGTTGGTCCGTGTAGAAAAAAAAAGTAAAAAAAACAGGAACAGTGCACTGGGCAACACACATAATATACTATTTACATGAGTTATTGCATTAACAGAAACTTAAAATGTATTATATAAAGAAAGATGTTAAACAGAACGACAGTCTTACATTGTCCCACTGTCCAATGTATGAATACATCATTGATCATTTGACTGTAACACGTCCTAAAATTAGCTAAAACCAGTTTCAGGTAGACAACAACAAAATGCATTCTCCCAAACAAAGCCAAAATGTGTGAACTACCAACAAATTACATCCTATAATTTAAACACTGTACTGTATAACAATGCTCACACAGACTCATGTTCGTGCTGCTGTTCGGCATATTAATTTTATGCTATTAGTGCTTAGTGTAGGGGTGGTCCTGAAGGAGGAGTTGGCAAAGAATGTAGTAGAGGTGAAGAGAGTGTCAGATAGGGTGATGTGTCTAAAGGTAGAAGTAGAAGGTCTGATGCTAAACATAGTAAGTGGTTATGCTCCACAGGTTGGATGTGATGGGGAGGAGAAAGATACATTTTGGAAAGATTTGGATGAAGTGATAGAGAGTATTCCCAGGGAGGAAAGAGTGGTGATTGGAGCAGACCTGAATGGACATGTTGGTGAAGGAAACAGAGGGGATGAGGAAGTGATGGGTAGGTTTGGTGTCAAGGAAAGAAACCAGGAAGGACAGATGGTGGTGGATTTTGCCAAGAGAATGGAAATGGCTATAGTCAATACCTATTTCCAAAAGAGGGAGGAACATAGAGTGACATATAAGAGTGGAGGAAGGAGTACACAGGTCGACTACATTCTGTGTAGAAGAGGAAACCTGAGGGAGATTGGAGACTGTAAGGTTGTAGCAGGGGAGAGCGTGGCCAGACAGCATCGGATGGTTGTGTGTAGAATGACTGTTGTTGCGAAGAAGAGAAAACGAGTAAAACCAGAGAAGAAGACCAAATGGTGGAAGCTAAAGAAGGAAGAATGTTGTGAGAAATTCAGAGACGAGCTGTTAAAGGCTCTGGGTGGTAAGAAAGAGCTTCCAAGTGACTGGGCTACTACAGCAACAGTAATTAGAGAGACAGGTAGGAAGGTACTTGGTGTGTCATCTGGACAGAGAATGGATGATAAGGAAACCTGGTGGTGGAATAGTGAAGTGCAGGACGCCATTCAAAGAAAGAGATTAGCCAAGAAGAAATATGACAGTGAGAGGACTGAAGAGAGGAGACAGGAATATAAGGAGATGGGACATAGAGCAAAGAGGGAAGTAGCTAAGGCAAAGCAGAGGGCGTACAATGAGTTATATGGGAGACTGGACACTAAAGAGGGCGAGAAGGACTTGTACCGATTGGCAAGACAGAGGGATCAGGCTGGAAAGGATGTGCAGCAGGTTAGGCTTATTAAAGATGGGAATGGGAATGTTCTAACAAGTGAGGAGAGTGTGATGGGAAGATGGAAGGATTACTTTGAGGAGCTAATGAATGAAGAGAATGAAAGAGAAAGAAGAGTGGAGGTACTAGAAACTGTGGACCAGGAAGTGGGAAAGATTAGTGAGGGTGAAGTCCGGAAAGCTCTGAAAAGAATGAAGAAGGGGAAGGCAGTAGGACCTGATGACATACCAGTGGAGGTTTGGAAATGTCTTGGAGAGATGGCAGTGAGGTTTTTGACTCAAATATTTAATGGAATATTTGAGGGTGAGAAAATGCCTGAAGAATGGAGAAGAAGTGTGCTGGTTCCCATTTTTAAGAACAAGGGTGATGTACAGAGTTGTAGCAACTACAGGGGAATTAAGTTGATGAGCCACACAATGAAGATCTGGGAGAGAGTTGTGGAAGCAAGACTTAGACAAGATGTGACTATCTGTGAGCAGCAGTATGGTTTCATGCCAAGAAAGAGCACCACAGATGCCATCTTTGCTTTGAGGATGTTGATAGAGAAGTACAGAGAGGGTCAGAAAGAACTCCATTGTGTGTTTGTGGATTTAGAAAAAGCTTATGACAGGGTACCAAGAGAAGAGGTGTGGTATTGCATGAGGAAATCTGGAGTGGCAGAAAAGTATGTTAGACTGGTACAGGACATGTATGAGGACAGCAGGACAGTGGTGAGATGTGCTGTGGGAGTGACAGATAGCTTCAAGGTGGCGGTGGGATTGCATCAAGGATCGGCTCTGAGCCCCTTCTTGTTTGCTCTGGTGATGGACCGACTAACAGATGAGGTCAGGCAGGAATCCCCATGGACTATGATGTTTGCAGATGACATTGTGATCTGTGGTGAGAACAGGGAACAAGTGGAAGAGAACTTGGAGAGGTGGAGGTATGCTCTTGAAAGAAGAGGAATGAAAGTCAGCCGTAGTAAGACAGAGTACATGTGTGTGAATGAGAGGGAGGCCAGTGGAACAGTGAGGCTACAAGGAGCAGAGGTCACAAAGGTGCAGGACTTCAAGTACTTGGGGTCCACTGTCCAGGAAATGGGGAATGTGGTAAAGAGGTGAAAAAGAGAGTCCAGGCAGGATGGAGTGGATGGAGAAAAGTTTCAGGAGTGATTTGTGACAAAAAGGTGTCAGCAAAGGTCAAAGGAAAAGTTTACAAGACAGTGGTGAGACCAGCTATGTTGTATGGTCTGGAGACAGTGTCATTGACAAAAAGACAGGAGAAAGAACTGGAAGTGGCAGAAATGAAGATGCTGAGGTTCTCCTTAGGAGTGACAAGGATGGATAAGATCAGGAATGAGATCATCAGAGGTACAGCACATGTTGAACAACTGGGAGATAAAGTTAGGGAGGCCAGACTGAGATGGTTTGGACATGTCCAGAGGAGGGACAGTGGTTATATTGGTAGAAGGATGTTAGAAATGCAGCTGCCAGGAAAAAGACAAAGAGGGAGACCAAAGAGGAGATATATGGATGCAGTTAGAGAGGACATGGAGGTAGTTGGAGTGAGGACAGAGGATGCAGAGGACAGAGTGAGGTGGAGGAGGATGACTCGCTGTGGCGACCCCTGAAAAGGGAAAAGCCGAAAGAAGAAGAAGAAGAAGAAGAAGTGCTTAGTGTATATTTAGTTGATGTTTTCTTAGTTCATAGTCTTAGATCTTATTACTGTTTTTTTGTTTTTATTTTTTTTACATTTTATTGTTGGATGTAACTGGGACCCTGTGTACATAATTTCACTCCACCACATGAACCACATGTGGTGCGAACGACAATGAAGAATCTCTGTATCTGTATAAAAATATCTTCAGCAGGTCTCCTTTTAGTCACATTGTGTGTGGCGTTTTTAGTCTTTCATACTTTGTTACAGAAATAAATTCAACCCACTCTACTTTACAGATTTGCTGCAAATGAGTACTGTAAAGCTTGTGGGCTCTAATTAATACATAACATATTTAAGGTACTTTCACAACATTTGAGTCAAGTTGACGTCTGGACTTTGGACCATCTGGGCCGTTTGCAACTTGACAAGTCCGTTGCATAATCCTATTTTGGCCAAGTTCAGGGAAAACCTATTCTGACAGCCACTTCTCAGAAGACTGACATGACAGCTGTCTTGAGTCATTTCATATATTTTATGTTAGAGTCATAATGATTTTAGGGCACTTTTTAGATTGATGAACAGAAAAAATACTAGCTTTGCTTTTTCCAGTAGTCCATTTCTTAATGCTTTAGAACAACAGCCAAGTACGGTACCAAAGCGTCACTTTTTAATCATCATTAATCAAGTGCATTTAATCATCAACCCTCCACTACTAATACTAACGCTACTAATTCCTATAAAATTAGTACACAAGAGTACACAGTGCAATATCTTAAGTGTTGTTACTCATTCAATTACCATTTTGTTAATCATAAGAATTGCTGCTGACAAATAGTTTGTATGCCCTGATGTGTACAACCTTGGGACAAAAAGGGGACATACTTTTTCCTCTGACTTTATACGAAGAGAGCAAGTACCGGTAAGTAAAATACAGAAAGAAAAAGTGAGAACGAGAAAGGGTGGGTAATCATCAGTACAAAAGGAAAGAGAGATTGCATCATGTCACTCTATTAAAGGCTGCGACGTGCCCTGGCTGCCAAATGGCACACAGTGAGTCAGCGAGACCGACCAGCGAGAAACACGCACACACAAACATGCACGGCGCATACCTCTTAATTTTTCAAACTACACTTTATCAAGATTTTAATAATAGAGCAGCATCTATTCTGGGTCTTGCCGTGCTTATGCTTCGAGTCTTTTGAGGCTCTTCTGAATGCACAGACAGCGGCAGATTTCAAAGACTTTCAACCAGACCAGCAATCTGTGGCTTTAGGATCGATACTGTTACATGTTTTTCTTTACAAATTACTCTTAATGTATTAAAAAGGCTAAACATTTCATTAGTCTTTTTGCCAGAAAGGACACTACTTAATCAGCCTGCACTAAATGTACATGTTTATATGTTTTTAGTAATTTAATGTACAAATTATTCACATACTGTGCATAAATAATATACCAGTACTTTTTCCACAAAGGGACAAATACTTATTTTTTGGTTTTGGGGTTTAAATTCAAGAATTAGATCAGCAATAGGACTGAGCACGTTCAAACACATCACGCCCTTTCCAAGAGACTCAACTGCATTTCTAAACCCAAGTTACCATATTTTTCGGACTATAAGGCACACTTAAAATCCTTTAATGTTCTCAAAAATCAACAGTGAGCCTTATGTATTAATTCTGGTTGTGCTTACTGACCTCGAACCGATTTTATGTGGTACTCGGCGCTCAAAAATCTGTCAAAATGAACTTATTTTGCATAATGCACCTTTTAATCCGGTGTACCTTATAGTCTGAAAAATACAGTACACCTTAAACCTTAAACTTTATGCATGCTTGTTTTTTTCCCCACATACAAGTTATTATTAAACATGTAGTTTTTAATATAACTTTAAAGGTCCACCGACATGATTTTTTTACTATTCATAAAATTGCTCAAAATATATATATTTTATCATTTAAATATGTTCCTTTATGCAAACAAAATGATAAATCACTTTAATTTTGCTTTAAAAGTGATTTTGAACTTCAAGCCGTGTTTAATCATGGGAAATCTGATTACACCCGAACGCACCATCTGTGATGTCACACCGGGCAGAGCTCTGGGCTTGTCACAGTGCGTAGGTATGAGCAGCTCGACATGAAGGTAAGTCTGATACAGCATCAGACCTAAATTAGATCCTGTTGTTTCTTGTTCCATCACCCAAACTATTTTCTGCTTCCCAAAATGAAGACAAATAGCTCAAATCTTCACATAGATTGCTAAATTCATCGGGTTTTAAATGGTCCGCTATTAAAGAGACCAGAGCCCTCTGCCCAGTGTTACGTCACAGATGGTGTGTTCGTGTGTAATTGGATTTCCCATGATTAAACATGGCTTGAAGTTCAAAATCACTTTTAAAGCAAAATTTAAGTGATTTAGCATTTTGTTTGCAAAAATGAACATATTTAAATGATAAAATATATATATTTTGAGCAATTTTATGAAAATTAAAAAATCATGTCAGTGGGGCTTTAAATGTAGCAAGGCGTTATGTTTTGCAGCACGTGGTTCTCAAAAATCATCTGCAGACCGTTCTCCCTCAATGTCTCCCTCCCGTCATGCAAACTTTTCATTTCTAACTCTCCATCTCCAGGCTCTAAAAATCAGTCTCTCACTTCTCCATTCCCATCTTTTATATTCTTGTCTGGCATCTTATTCTTTCTTTTTAGACATTTTTTTTACTTTAATTTTAGTATTTAATTTATAATTTGGTGTGTTAAGCCCTGCTAGTCCTGATATTAGCCATCCAGCCAAACTGGGAAATGAGATTGCTGGGATCCATAAAGCCACACACAACATTACATAATGTGGACAGAAGGAAAAAGTGACTGCATGAGTGTTTGTGCATGCTTGTGTGTATTTGTGTGCATAGGATTAAGGCATTAAGTGCTTTATCCTTCCGCATTGATAGTAAAAATTTGGCAAGATGGTCCAGTTGTGTCAGTAAATACAGATTTAATACTCAGTGAAAAACCTCTCAGATGCACTAACAAATACATTACTACCGTATTTGTGACTATAATATGTATTAACAGTGTGTATATTATCCGCCCAAATGTGATGTTTTTCAAGTGTTCTCCAAATAAGCATGCACACAAATCTGCCACAACATTAAAAGCATTAAGAGGTCAAGGGAATAACAAATATTTAACCTAGAGACTAAAAATAATCATTACAGGTACAATTTTATGCTACAACGTGAGCCACCTCAAACAAAGCATGAGAATTCTGTCTGACCAAACCCATACTCTGCATCCGGCAGACTGCCACACTGTCACCATGTGGGTTTATAAGCAAAAAATAGGGTTGTTACTGTATGCCTAAAGTGATGGTTTGGTACATCTCTTGGTAGGAGTGTCACAGCAGTTCAACAAGAAAAAGATAGAAATAGCAAATGCCATTTAAAAAAAAAAACTACCGGTAATACCTCACCCAGAAGCAAAGACAAAAAAAGCAAAAAAGTATCTATCATAGCAGGTCATGTACAGCAAGCTGTGTTATTCTAAACCAGCCATGGTTCATTTTGGTGTAGTGATGGGATCTTTCTCTGCTTCTTTTCTGATGGGGCAGCAACATGAGGTTAAATAAAGCATACACCTGCTCTAGGAGTGGTGATCACCTGTGACTGACGCATTTATCATTAATTCACTTTACCCATCCAAAATATCTGTACTGAACAGTTATGGTACAAGTACACATACCATTACCGCCCTTTGCGTAATGTCGGCGTCATTATGTGCTTGTGTGCGAGACTTTTTTTCATTACCACATTTTTGACCTTCAAGCAGAGGTCAAAAATGTGTTAGGAATTTTATTGTCTCCAAACCCAATGTGTCATTTTTCACCACTTTTATTGTCTGTCCAACAGATCTCATTTGTAAATGAGTCTACGAGGCTCAATGTGATTTATCTGTTTAAATAAAGGTTGAATGAAATTATGCACCTTGCAAACAGTGCAAAACTGTTGCAATATATTGAAGATGTTTTAGCCAGAAACAATCTTTAATCTGAAGTAGATTTAAGAAACAGTTTTCTAAAATAACACATGGCAAACAATGCCAGAAGTCACTGAATCTCGGATAGTGAAATTATGATTCAGGCTGCAGGAGACATCATTTTCACTTATGAACTGGTCATCCCCAGAGTCCTATCTTCCTGGTGATGGCCAGAAAGAGAAGCTCTTAACCTTATTAAGATTCTTCATGGCATTTTGGAGAAGAGTTTTGACTTTCCCATTATCGATACAAAATCATGGAGGAAAAGATTAGTGCAACTATTGATGGAAATGAAATGGCAAAATGTTAATATTAAATCAATGCCACAGTGTGCAATTCTTATTTATTTGAATAGAGGGTTCTATGGATCTTTCTTAAATTTAGAATCTTGTTCAAGTATGCATAGGCCTGTCGTGATAAACAATAAATCAATGAATTGCATGATAAATAAAAATTATCAACTTCATTTTCTTTTTTCGGCTTTATCGTTTCTTCATGTCTCTCTCTTTCTATGAAGACAATGGATGACAAAAAGCTCAACTCTGGTGCTCTTCACTGATCCCTCCCTTTCTCTTAAAAAAAATAAATAAAAAATTTACCACCCAAAACTGCGTTTTTGGATCGTTAAAAGCAGCTAAGCTGAGAAGCTACGCTATAAGCTAAGCTAACAGGCTGACCTCGAGGAAAAAACCTGTCTCGTCGAAGCTCCAAAATTCACAGTTGAAACCCGTGCCCTCATGTAAAAATATTTTTTTCTCTGCAAAAAGAAGCTGAGAACTTATTTACTGATTTGTTTATTAAAATATTTGTGTGAAAAATGCTAAGCTAAAGGGCTCAAACCACACCAAGCGTCCACCATTTTGAGAACTGAAACGAGACAGCCCATGTCACGTCAAGGGGCCTCTCTCCCATTTTTCTTAAAGAGACTCGCTGCTCGCTCACTCCCTCACTATCCATCCTTCGGTTCGAACAGTCTAATACTGCCATCCGGTGGTCAAAAAAGGTACTATGGTCAAAACAAATTAACCAACATTTATTCTTAAATTGGTCAATTACTAAATATTGTCAAATTTCTAACAATATTATTTATTGCAATAATTTAGGATACATTTAATCGCCTAGTAAAATGTGTTATTGTAATAAGCCTAACTACGCATCGTAAAAACAACAAATAACTGGTCATGGTGTATTATAAAATGAAAAACTCAGTTCCCTGATGTTTCTTTGCAAACTTACAGATTTGTTAGTGTGTGTGTGTTTTTGCACGTGTGAAATTATACCCAAAGATCCAGTCCTGTGCAGGCTCAGGAAGGCTCTTTCCCTTTCCAGCCCCCCACCTGGCTCTCTGCGTAAGGCGGTGCGGCCCAGATGACCGGCATATTGACGCAGGAAGGAGGGAGCACTGTGAGAGGCAGGAGGGTGCATGGAGCACGCCATGGGCACTGAGATCCACAACATACACAGACAGCCATGGGAAACGAGGGCAAAAGACAAAAGGAGAGAAGGAGAAAGAAGAAATAACGGGAAAGAGTCAAAACCAGAAAAAGCAGGACAAGAAACTGAAGAGATTGGAAGAAAATAAATTATATAAAATCAGACTGAGACCAAACCCAGACAAACCAAATGCAGGACAAGAAATAACTGTAGTAGTGATAAATTCAAGGCAAAGATGTGATCAGTATTTATGTTCGAGAAAGAAACAAGTGGTACACAGCAAAGGAAACTGCAATCAAATCCAAGGCATGCGCAGAGAAAAAGAAGCTGAGTCACAGGCATTGAGGGCTGTTGACAGAAACAGACAGTAAAGGAAGACGTGCACACAGAAAACTAGCAAAGATATTGAAGTAAACAGGTAACAAAGGCGAGGAGGAGCAATCCAAAACAACAGCTCTGCCAATAAACATCATAAACACCTCCTCCACGGTGTTTAAAAACCAAAATATCTCACAAATGAACCCTTTGAAACGATAGCGCAGTAAGTAAACATGTATTATCAGATTGAATCACGTTGTAATTATTCTTCTCAGGGCTGTTTTTGCAACTTCTGGAGGTGAGGAAGTGAGCGTTTGAATTTGAATGTGTGTGAGGAGATGACACAGCAAAGCAGAAAGAGCTAAATAAGCTGGTGATGTAGGGCAGTTGTTAAACATTAATGGCCCTCTCCTCATCCTCTACATCACTTCCTCCACTCTCAGGCTGATGAACTGACACAGACCGAGCTATTAAAGACCAAAATGTTGGCGGGGGGGGGGGGCTGTAAAAATGGCAAGGCGTGAGTAAAATTAATCAGGTGTAGGTATCAGGATGTTGCAGCCCTCAAGATGGAAAAGCAACAATGAGAAAACATTGTATATAAAAAAAACTGCAAAGAAGCGCCACACAACATGGCTATATTTGAACAATAGGATGCTTTGAGTTGTTTCTTTCTTCTTCTTTTTTTTATGTGGGAGAGATGTAACACCCCAAAATTAGGCATTACTGTATTTCATAAACAAAGCTGAACGTGTAATCCTGGACGAGTCCCAGCAGATGGCAACCAGAGTTTCTAAGCTCTCCTCACTAGAAGAAGAAACCTTCACTTTTTGGGTGAAAACACGAAATTCACTAGATTTCAGGAACTCACTGATGTTCTAAGACTATTCTGTTTTTCAGTCTTTAGGCTTAACCTGTTAAAAACAAAATATACCTATTAGATAATTGTGATAATAATTGTGAAAAATGATGGTAATAAGGATAACACCAGAGGATTAAAAATTACTGGTGGAACTTTGTTAGTGAGCTTGCATGTCTGTGCACCTTTAATGAGATATAAACAGATTATTCACACAAATTTCTTAAAACACCAACACATAATGTGTTTACATGCATATGTGCTGGTTGAAGTGGTAAATGGATTATCTCTGTGCACAAGGAGCAAACTACTTTAAATTATTAACTCAATATTTCCTGTTGTAATTTAAAATAGGTTACTTTAGGTCAGGGGTCACCAACGTGGTGCCCGCGGGCACCCGGGTGCCCCCAAGGACCATTTGAGGTGCCCTCGGACCTGTTCTAAAAATAGCACAACTCACTACTAAGCTGCATTTAAAATTTCATTTTATTCAGTTATTCTTTTTTTTGTATTTATATATATTTTAAAATGTCTATCTTAAAAATGTTTATTATACAATTTTTTTCAGTTTACGCTTTGTTATTTCCGAAGAGTTTATCAAACTGGTGCCCTTTGTATGACTCCATACACATGAAGTAGCTCTCAGTTTCGAAAAGGTTGGTGACCCCTGCTTTAGGTTATCTTAATCCAGAAGTGTTATGTTTGGTAGAACAAAGTCTAAAATCTTGTTTCAGAAATTGTTTTGACCAATTCTCTAAAGAAAATGTCTTCAGGTTTTATGAATAATTTAGTCCATATGCAGCCTTTTAAAGCCCTATTACTGTGGATAGATGTCTACCTGGTAAGTTACAAGGGAAAAAAGGCCCAAAGGAAATACTTCAGTTTACCTTTTTCTATTTTTGCAGCACTCTAATAAGTATTTTTAGATGTGATTAAGATTATACTGGTGAAAAATGCAACACCACTGGAGGATTAGAGGAGTTTGTGTCTGCTGATTGTTGGGTAAATTTCAAGAAACTCAGCCGATTAAAAATGTTTTCAAAAACAACCTTAACATGCTAATTATAGTTTTACACTCTAGTAATAAAGTTTGTTAAGTACTGTACTAGCATCATTTTAGCACTATAACCTTTGAACAGCACTTGGTTTTTTTCACCTTAAAATAAACAAATCTGATGACAGAGACTTTAGATGTGAAGTAGAACAAGCGCAGGTTTATTAACCAGGGCTGCATTCCACTTCTGCAGCTGTGCAAACTGGTACTTTAACACAAAATGCTAAATCACAACTTCCTCTTTGAGGACTACAGCCCTCTTTAATGCACCTGTGTTTGCTTGATTATTTAAAGTCAAAATGTTTGTAATGAAATAGCATTAAATATTGATTTATAAAATACAAAATATAAACTTATAACTGTGCAAACTTTAAAATGCCATTGCACGGATAGAATGCAGATATTCTAATACAGGTAGTCCTCGAGTTACGACGAAGATCCGTTCCTACGCTACGTCGTAACTCGAATTTCGACGTAACTCAAAACATACGTCCAAACTGCACCTTATACTAGGGCTGGGCGATATATCGATATTTTTAAAATATCGAGATTTTTTCTAAAGAGATATAAGACGAGACTATATCGTTTATATCGAGAATCCTGCTCCGTCTCTCTGTTTTCTCCCACTCGCCCCCCTCCTTCTCCTTCACTGAACACAGACCCAGCCCCTCCTTCCTGCAGGCTGCAGGAGGGCGGAGCCGCGGAGACTTTCAGCACAACAAGAAGTAAACACGGCAGATATGAAGAGCCGCGACGCAGCTGCTGAGGGGGAAAAACAATGTTTTTCCTGAGCTAGTTTGGATTTAAATGGTCAGATGAGGGCAGAAAAAATATTTTTGTAGACGATGCTGAAAATAATCCCGACGAAGGCTCGGATCTACGAATCTTTTTCACCATTTAAACAGCGGAGTGGAGCGTGAAACGGCAGAACCGAGTTTTTTTTTTACAGCCTCCTGCTTCATTAAACAAACCACGGGTCTGAGCTCATTTAGTCGTGCGCGCACTGCAGCGCTTTCATGAGAGGAGCAGAAGGACGTGGAGACATTAATAAATCAGCAGCTCATCACATCGCCAAAGACACGGTCCTCGGCGGCTAACAAGATGGCTAACGCTTTAGCCGCCTTCTTCCACAGCTGAGACTGACCGTGTCTTTGGCGCTATGATAAACTGCTGATTTAATAATGTCTCCACCTCTCTGTTCACGTTTCTGAGTGGAGGCTGTCGTGTTTTTACACAAGGATTCAATGCGACACTTTGTAGAGCAACTTAGAGAACGTCTTCGTGAACCCGGAAACAACCCCCTGACCCTTTCACAATAAAACCGGATACAGTATATCAAATATATTGTACCACAGGCTCACATTTACTGCAGTTCACAAACACTGACTAAAGTGAAAGCACCTTTCTATCTTATCAAGACACTCAAAGCTCTTTAAAACACAATCTGTGTCCTCATTTACCCATTCATACAGCACTCTACTAGAACTGTACAAAGAATAATCAGTACTTTATCACATTCATACACTGATGGGACACACATCAGAGGCAATGACACAGCTGCCCTCAGCTGAAGAGGACTATTATTTAATAGGTGTAAATAAATGTCTAAAAATAAAGTAATGTATGTAAATAGTTCATTTTTTAGACATTTATTTTGTAGAGTTACAGCTGTTTGTTAATAAATGCTTTTATGGAAAGAAAATTATATCGAGATATATATCGTATATCGCGATATATCACAACAATATCGAGATATGATTTTTTGTCCATATCGCCCAGCCCTACCTTATACGTACAGTACTGTATTTTACCAAGCACTTAGCCTATCCTAACACAGTACCCTACATAATTATCAAAAAACACAGGGAAAAAAAAAAAAAAAAGAGTTATTTTCCTACTCTGGAATGCTGGTGAAGCCTTTCCTCCGTTCGTTCGTCCGTTCGTTCCTCCCTCCCTCCCTCCTCCGGATTCTCCATTCGTTTACGTTGTAAAACCGCCGTCTAGAAAACAACTACTTTTCCACAGCTGCTGCCTGTCCAGCTTGCTCCAACAAGTTTTGTTTTGTTTTTTGAATGTCCAGAGGACCAGACTTAGATTTTTTAGTGAGTACAGAGAGTACAGGGCAAGTTGTAGCCTCTGCAGCTAACTGGAATCTGCTGGAAACTGCGTAAATCGGCTTCAAAATAAAAAAAATGTTTATTTTTTTTATGCGAGGTGCGTCGTAACCGCGAAACGTCGTAACTCGAGGCCGTCGTAAGTCGAGGACTACCTGTATATTAGAAACACAATTTTCTAAAACAAGTGCTGCAAAATAGTCTCCTTCGCACATTCTGTGTGCCAGAGTGATGGTGTTTGCTGAGGTGTTTGTGTATACCAGTGTTTTTCAACCACTGTTCCGTGGCACACTAGTGTGCCGCGAGTGATCGTCAGGTGTGCCGTGGAAATTATCCAATTTCACTTAACTAGTCAAAAAACATTTTTTGAAAACGAATTAATTATCTGCAAAAAGTATGCCATTTTCGAGTGTCTGTGCTGTAGTAGTGTCTAGCGGCATAATAATGTAATTTACTTATCACTAGATAGATGGCAGTATGGAACATAGCATTGCACATTAAAACAAGATAATTAGTGATGCATGGACGTGTAATGTAGCGGTGACAGCATTGCATCTAGCTAGCAAAAAACTAAAAACAGAGAGAGACTGAGAGCTGTTGAGGAAGAGCTTTGTGTGTGTCTTTCTTCAATTCCTGCCAGAATATCAGCTTTGTGTTCATCCAAACATGCACAGGTTTCACACTAAGTGAGTAAAATGTAGAGAATGGCTAACAGAATGCTTGTGGACAGAATTAGTTTGTAAAACACTTTGAAGTTTTCTACAACCTCTTTAAATTTAAGACCACATTGTTGTGGTACTGTTCGGGTGTATTTTTGAAGACATGTTAAGTGCAATTTGAAATAAGAAATATAAAATATGATAAAAATACATTTTTGTGTTTATTTCATTCCTATTCAAGACACTTTGATAAGAATGACTATATATTTA
The DNA here is from genome assembly GCA_038048925.1 of Garcialebias charrua. Taxonomy (NCBI): domain Eukaryota; kingdom Metazoa; phylum Chordata; class Actinopteri; order Cyprinodontiformes; family Rivulidae; genus Garcialebias; species Garcialebias charrua. The sequence goes on from JBBPBX010003360.1 coordinate 66,628, forward strand.
ATATAGGCGGATACAGAGTATCTTTGTTTACAATTTTGGTTGGTGGTGTGCCTCGTGATTTTTTCAATGAAAACACTGTGCCTTGGCTCAAAAAAGGTTGAAAAACACTGGTGTATACTGTACTGTACGTGCAAGAGTGCACGTCTCACCATTGTCCCTGGCTGTAGATGGCTCATCCAAAGCGATCTGTTCTGCCAGTTCAGACAGAGAGTCATCGACAGGCCGAGCGCTGCGTAGAGTCATGGACAACCTCCGCTTGATTATCTTCATCCTGTCCATTTTCTCAGCTGCACCACTGGGGCCCACTATCCTAATGAAAGAGGGAGAGAGAGAAAAACATCACGATTATCATCTAAAGCATCTCAAACACCATAATCACAGCCATTTTCCCCTCAATATAACCATCAACAGCTAGACGCACGCCACCTTGTTAACCTTGTGTACAGTGAAACTACTGCTGTGTGACCTCTGTGCATTTTCCAAAGTTCTTTGGGTTTCCGATGATTGTGTTTGCTCACGCAGTGTGTGTTCTCATTGTTATGCACCCCCCGTGCAAGCAAGGCAGAATAAAAGACAAAGAATGAGAGACGGGCAAACCCAGAGGAATACAGAGCGAGGGAGAAGTAGAACAACAACAATTTACTAAAGAAAATACTGTATATTACGGCTGAGTGTGCGACTCCTCTAAGGTTTGTGGAAGAGAACAACTGTCTCAGAGAAGCTGTGACTGACACTCGGTGACACAGGACGTTTCCTCAGTTGACCTCGGGGATTTAACAATGACAAGTCTGAAAATGTTTAAAGCAAAATAGAATGAATGTTACATTATTCATAGGTTATTTATTAAACTACTCTATGCAAATGCCTTTGAGTCATAAACATAAACAGCCTGCTCATTGAATTGATAAAGCTCCCCGGATGGGAAGCGAAACGTTTTCCGTTACAAATAAAGTCCAGTTGTTTCTGTATTGAACGCCTTTTTTGATTCCATCATGTCCTGGACGACTGAGAATCTTCACCAGCATAAACAAATGTTCAACAAAGTTTCCCGTCCTTTAAAAGAAACTAGTTTTACTTCAAGGAATGCATGTTTTACAATCTAAATGTAGCATACAGACAATGTAACAAACTGTAATTGGCATTACAACACCCCCACCACACACACACACACACACACACACACACACACTGCCCTTCACGTTGAAGCCATCCTTGGATTCTTCAACAAAAGCCTTTCAGGCTCCCCGTCTTTCAGGCCTGTTAAGAGTCAAGCAGCGCTGGGAGGGAATTCAAAGCATCCTCGCTCAGGACAACTGGATTTCCTTTGCTTAAGAGAGCAGAGGATGCACTGACATTACCTTTGACAGCTCAGATGAGGGTGTTCAGATGTTTCTTATGAGAAGAATAAAGGCCAAGCATTCCTTAGAAGAATGCATCTAACCGGATGCCTTTCGAGGAGATTTAGATCATTTTATGGTGAGTAATGAGGAAGCTGTAGCCATTTTGGTTAAAATCTTGAAAATATTCATACTGTATGCATATTCTGCACACACACACACACACACAAACAGTATATTTGCATTTTGGCTGAAGGCGATAAAGTTCAAAAGGAAATCTGAAAGCTAAACAACAGCAACCCTCATTTATCTTGTATCCCCTGATGCCTTATTTACATATTTTCCAAAACTCCAAACGACCTAACTATATTTCTTCTACACTAACCTGGAGCTGTCATTCAGAAATCATCAGAAATAAATGAGTCGCATTATGAGGAACAGCTGGTGAAGCTCATCTTATTACTCAGTTATTAGAGCAATGTTATTAACAGCACACACTCAGAGTCAGGATCATATCTAAGCATGCAGACACATGCACGCGTGCACACACACACACACACACACACACAATCAGAACTAATTTCACAGTCTTTATCTGAGTTGATTTGGTACCAACAGGATTTGTAAACTCAATTTCAGTCGGCAAAAGAAGAGAAAAACCTTCAGGTTATGTTAATTTGAATAAATATTTCATAAAGATTCTGAGTGTTGGTTATAGTATTGCAAATGACACCTGGAATAATAAGTAAACAGTTTATGTTTAATAAGGCAATAATTTTTTAAAAATAAATATTTTTAACAGTTGGGCAATTACTTGTTGGAAACATTTTTTATTATTTTTTAATACAATGTCAATAAGAAATAGCTTTTAATGTGTTTGTGCAAAAATTAAATATTTTTGCTGCTTACTGGCTGGAAAAAAAAAATAACGTTTGAATGTTTTTACACAGCATTTTCAATTTAATTCAATTTCAATTCAGTGTTGTTGCCAAATATATCATTTGACAACTGAGTTAGAAAGGGGACATTTCAGACACCATGAGTGCATCTGTAACGTCAGTTTTACAGAAAGTTTTAGAATTAATAAAAGCGTTATGAATGTGCTCGGATCATTAAAACTGGTCGGATGTAGATGTGCGGTGGTGTGTAACATGTTTTGTGCATCAAATGAGACATTATTTATGAAATAGCCATAAGTCTTTAAAATCGAATTATATCCATAATTGTTTTTTGTATCTTTAGTGGTACAAAATTCAGTTATCCTTGCCCAAGTACTGAACTGTATGTAAGACTAGGCCTATCACAATAACAAATTTTGCTGGGCTATTAATTGTCACAGAAATTATTGCGATAAAGAATAATATTGTTTGAAATTTGGCAATAATTAGTAATTATTGTCAAATTTAAGAAATGCTTGTTAATTTGTTTTGCATATCGTACCTTTTTTCGACCACCAGATGGCAGTATTAGACTGTTTGAACCAAAGGATGGATGGTGAGGGAGCAAGCAGCGTGTCTCTTTAACAAAAATAGGAGGGCGGTTCCTTGACGTGACATGGGCTGTCTCTCTTCGGTTCTCAAAATGGCGGATGATCAGTGTGGTTTGAGCTCATTAGCATAGCATTTTTCACACAAAGCTTTTAATAAACAAATCAGTAAACAAGTTCTCAGCTTCTTTTTGCAGAGACAAATGTTTTACATGAAGCCATGAGTTTCACCCGTGAATTTTAGAGCTTCGACAAGACACAGGTTTTTTTCCCAGGTTGGCCAGTTAGCTTAGCTCATAGCTTAGCTTCTCAGCTTAGCTGCTTTTAACAATCCAAAAACGTGATTTAGGATGGTTAAAATGGATTTTAAAGAGGAAAATAGAAAAGGAGGGGTCAGTGAAGAGCACCGGAGTTGAGCTTTTTGTCAGATGTCAGATTTTTGAGAGATGAAGAAATGATGAAGCCAATAAATGAAAATGAGGTTGATTTATTTCATTTATCATGCGATTAATTGATTTATAGTTTATTGCGACAGGCCTATGTAAGGCTCAAATATTTTTAGAATTACCATATGAGGAAAATGAAAAAGCTACTAATCCAAGTAAAATTAACAAAAGAGATTAGTAACATAGCTCTGGTTAGACTAAGCAGATATATAAAGTACAATAACTTAAAGTACACTCATGTACTGGTATCAGTGCATTTTGTCTACCCCTTTTGCTTGAGCAGGCTTGGTGGGAGGAGGATGATAACAGAATACACTTCTCCACTCTCACATCATGCTTGATATAGCCTGGCCCTCGCCTTCCTGCACAGCTCTGCTCAATTCTCATTTCCCTTCACTGCTCAGTCTGGGACTTCTCTCATTGACAACGATTTCTCCGGCTGATTTTTGACCGGACCAATCAGAGAACAGAAGGGGCGGAGTTTTGGGCCCCTTACCCACGCCCCCACCTGTCCCAATGCGCAGCCAGCGAGCATTCGCATGTTCTCATTCAAAGCGATGCAAAACTGTTTTATATGCGACACAAATGTATTAATTTCCCCTTCTTAATCCCTTATCTGGAGTTTTCTTTTGTTTTTTTGGCCAAAAGTCAAGTGATCGCTCCCTCCTCCTCCTCCTCCTCCTCCTCTCCCTCCGCTGATGAGGAAATGCCTCAGGTTGTCACGAGAGAATTAAACTCGGGTTTTATGTTGCTGCCCGATTCCCATCAGATTTTCTGGTCTTCTGGTGTGCTGGACCAGCGATCCATGGTTTTATTTTATTTTTTTAAGACGTTTTATTAACATATAAACACAGAATATGCAGCGGCAGGCTGCAGTGAGAGAAAATGCTGCAGGAGGCGGAGCAGATGTCAACTCAAGTTCAACAGACCACGGGGGAGCAGCCATATATGGCTCTGAGAGGGAGGGAGCAGAATGCTTTTCCTTGTTCAAAATTTTTCTAAGATCCAATGGTTTTGTTCCTCAACAGAGGCCACGCCTCCAGCAAGAATCGGTTCTCTATGGAGAAAGTCCAGACCCTAGTACGAAGCAAAGTGAAGGACAAGGGTCTGGTTTTAACCAGGCTATGCTTGATATTTATTTATTTAAAGTGATTTCTAGAAGTCTTTGGACTGGTGACACAGCAGCATGCAGCACCCACACAGCATGAACCTGGTTTGTGTGAGGATTTGACAAGTAACAGTACAGAGTGATACACATGGCACCTAGCAAGATGCTGGTGAAGACTGTGTCATCCAGGACATGGTAAGTCAATTTAAAAAAAGGTTAAAAACAAAACAGCTAGACTTTTTTTTGTAACTGAAGACGTTTCGCTTCTCATCCGAGGAGCTTTCTCAATTCAAAGAATGGAGAGTGTGGAGTTTGAGTTTTAAGTTGAGGTATCCGTGATCAGTCTTACATTGGGGAAACTAAACAGCCACTGGCCAAAAGGATGGCCCAGCACAGAAGATCAACATCATCAGGTCAGGACTCTGCAGTCTACACTCATCTCAAGGCCAACGGTCACTCTTTCAGGGATGAAGATGTTCACATCCTTGATAGAGGAACGATGGTTTGAGAGAGGAGTAAAGGAGGCCATCTTTGTGAAAAGAAACCGTCCATCATTAAACAGAGGTGGAGGCCTCCGTGTTCAACTGTCCCCTTCCTACAATGCTGTTATTGCTAGTATCACTCAGCCCTCTGTGAATAGCAAACAACCATAACCTTGTTTATACTTCATGCAAGATGTGCGGCTGCCGCCCAGCGATGACGTAATTGCGTGTGTGTCACCGACCGCATTGAGTGTTTATACTGTACTTGGAAAGACGTGGGGGATACATTATAATAAATCCCTCCCTCTTCCCTCCCACTGCATATGTCACGCGCACTCCCACTGCATACGTCGGCGAGTTTCTCTCCTCGGGGGGTCTTCGCTCGCTTTAAACGCGCATTTTTAACGCATAACAGCAGAGTTTTCTTTGTTTTAAAAGCTGTGCGCATGCTTTAGCTCCTGTGTACGCGCGTGTGTTCATAAATATATATATAAATATATATGTGAGGACTTCCGATTGAGGCAGCGCCCTGTGAGGACGTAGGTTTGTGAGCTCCGCACCTGAACCCACATTTATGATATGACGCTTGTAAAATTACGCGTTATAGCACCACATAGGCTGCTGTATATATTTTAGACAACAACCAACCACTCAACCAACAACTAACCACTCAAGTATGTCTCCTAAGAAACTTCAAGTCAACAAGTCCGCACAGGACACGAAGGCCACTGATGAGGACGCCAGCTCAGCAGCTTGCTCAAATGCAACAATGACGACTGCAGCGGGCAACCAGAATGCCATTTTGGAAGAATTACAGTCAATGAGACAAGAATTGCTGAAGAAAATGGACGAAAAGGCTATAGAAATTCAAACGGAGCTGCGCAATGCCACTGATAAAATCAATAAAAGACTGGACAAAGTTGAGAGCCACACGTCTGAGCTGGAAAGCGGAGTAACCGCTAACGCCGACTCTATTGCTAATATAGAGTCTGACTTGTCCGGGATGAAAAAAGAACTTACCCTGCTCAGAGCCCGGTGCGAGGATCTGGAGGCTCGATCACGGCGTTGTAACATCCGCATCACCGGGGTGAAAGAAGGGCGAGAGCATGGGAAACAGCCGTCTGTTTATGTAGCCGGTATGGTAAAGGAAGCTCTTGGACTGGACAAGCTGCCGACTCTGGATAGAGTCATTTTACGAGAATCTGTATACTTCTGAAGCTGGTGACACCGCCCTAATCGAAGACTTCTTCAGCAATTTGACTACGCCCATTTTAGATGACTCGGACAGGTCTAAGTTGGAGGGCACTATTACTATATCAGAAATAACTCAGGCTATCACAAAAATGAAATCTGGAAAGGCACCCGGCCCAGACGGGTTTTCCATAGTTTTTTAAAAAATTTGCACCAAATTTAGTCCCTTTACTGCTAAGAGTTTATGATGAGATATTAGACAAAAAGGCTCTACCTGAAACTATGACACAAGCAATTATTTCACTGATACTTAAAAAATCTAAAGACCCCTTGCTCTGTGAGTCATATCGTCCAATTAGTTTGCTATGTTGTGATTATAAGATTTTGGCAAAGATCCTTGCTGGCAGGCTCGAAGATGCTCTTCCCAAACTTATTCACCCAGACCAGACGGGCTTTATCAGAGGTAGACGGATCTCCAGTAATCTGCGACGTCTCTTTAATGTTATCTATCAGTCCCATAGTGTTGAACCCGAAGTAGTACCGTATTTTCTGGTGTATAGGTCGCACCTGTGTATAGGTCGCAGTGTCTAATATTTATCAATAAACTGGAAAAATCCGTAAATAGGTCGCACCGGTGTATAGGTCGCACCGGTGTATAGGTCGCACCTAGGTCGCACCTACATTTGTTAGCTGCCATTTTTGTAAGACTGTGTCTCACTTTAATTTTTGTCAATAAATTATTACAAATCAGCTTATTTCAAAATGTAAATACCACCAACATCATTAAAATTAAACTACAGACTCCTAAAAAAATGTTTGTTGGCTGCCTTTTTTGTAAAACTGTGTCTCACTTTGATATTTGTTAATAAATTATTACAAATCAGCTTATTTCAAAATGTAAATACCACCAACATCATTAAAATTAAACTACAGACTCCTAAAAAAATGTTTGTTGGCTGCCTTTTTTGTAAGACTGTGTCTCACTTTAATTTTTGTTAATAAATGACAAATCAGTTGCAGCTGAAGGTGATCTGCTCAGAGTTGCAGCTGCTGTGGAAACCAGTGCAGGATAGCTGCAGCAATTTTATTATATTTTACTAGATTTTATCACTTGTTTTATTTTATTTATTTTTTAAGCAAGCCTAATCTGCATCCACATGATTTTATCTTTGATCTTAGTCGATATTATTATTGATTTTATTTGATTTTATCACTTGTTTCATTTTGATCTTTGCTTTGTTACACTTTGTAGCACTTTGAGATTTTTATTAATGAAAAGTGCATTATAAATGGAATTCATTATTATTATTATTATTATTATCTGGAGGTGGAGCTGACTGTGAGCTGAAATATGCAGCATCTGGAGGTGCAGCTGATTGAAATGCACTTTGACAGTTACAGCTACACCCAAATAAATCTGTAAATAAAGCAGAATACTGGTACAGGCCTCTTTAGCGATCATAGCGGCCGAAACTGGTACTGCACTTGCACTGCCCCCTGGTGGCCGAAACTGGTACTGCACCATTTTATGCAACAGGGAAAAAGGGCCATAACTCAGCCAAAAATTGGTCTAAAAATATGAAAAAAAATCCATAAATAGGTCGCACTGGTGTATAGGTCGCAGGCCTTGAAAAAACCATAAAAAGGTGCGACCTATACACCGGAAAATACAGTAATATCCCTTGATGCCCAAAAGGCATTTGACAGAATTGAATATGATTTTTTGTTTACTGCACTCAAAAAATTTGGATTTGGTCCAGTTTTCTGTACTTGGATTACCACTTTATACACAGCACCACATGCGTCAATACGAACAAATAAGGTCACGCCTAGGTTCTTTCCACTTTCACGGGGTACTCGACAAGGATGCCCTCTTAGCCCCCTTTTGTTTGATATCGCTATTGAACCTCTAGCAATTATGATAAGGGATTCTACTAATTTAGCTGGTGTGCAGAGGGATGGGCACATAAACAAATTGTCCCTTTACGCTGATGACCTACTCCTCTTGTCTAGACCTAGTACAGCAATACCTATTGCTCTAAATCTAATTGAAAAATTTGGGCAGGTATCTGGTTATAGATTGAATCTATCAAAGAGTGTCATATTCCCAATCAACAAAAAGGCACGCCAAATGACCTTCCATAGTTTCCCCTTCGTAGTCAATAAAGATAGTTTTGAATATTTGGGCGTTTGTGTAACATCTGACTACAATTGTTTGTTTAACAAAAATTTCACCAAGGCACTGAATAAGGCTAAATTGGATATGGAGAAGTGGTCAAAACTCCCTCTGTCTCTCGTAGGTAGAATAAACTCAGTAAAAATGACAATTATGCCAAGGTTCTTATATTTGTTTCAAACCATACCAGTCTTTATTCCAAAGAAGTTCTTTAAAGAATTAAATAAACATATATCTATGTTTATCTGGAATAAAAACATCCCGAGAATCAGGAAGGAATATCTAGAGAGAGAAAGAGAGGATGGTGGACTATCCCTACCTAACTTCCTTTACTATTACTGGGCAACCAATATCCATAAGTTTTTATACTGGTTTACGGATCAGTCGGATGCTGAATCTCCAGTTTGGGTCCGCCTGGAACAACATTCTAGCAATCCAGTTTCGCTTAGCTCATTAATATGTAGCCCTTTACCATTGAGTAAACGCCATCGAACAAATAATCCAGTTGTTGGGGGCTCTCTAAAGATATGGTCCCAATTTAGGACTCATTTCCAAAGTAGAAAAGCACTCATTGCATCTCCTGTGCGATTCAATGTTCAGTTCTCCCCATCCTTGATAGATCCATCCTTTCAAAAGTGGCACGAGAGAGGCATAACTTGCATAAAGGATCTTTTTGAAAGAGGCCATTTTATCTCTTTTGACCAGCTACAAAGGGACTTTGGTGTCCCTCAGGCTGACTTCTTCAGATATCTCCAAGTACGAAGCTACGTGAAAGCTAATTTCTCATTAACGCTACCTCGGATAACGTGGATTGATGAATGTTTGGATATGAATCCGACTGATAAAGGCTTAGTATCAGCTATATATGGCAAAATTCAGAATGCTGCATCCCCATCACTTAGACATCTGAAAGAATTGTGGGAAGAAGAGTTAGGGGAACTACTTACTGATACAGCCTGGCAGGCTGCAATTTCAAGAATCCATTCCTCTTCAATTTGCATTAGACATAGCCTGATACAGTTTAAGGTGCTGCACAGATTACACTTGTCCCCTAAAAAAATAGCTAGAATGTATCATGACGTGGACCCATCTTGTATCAGGTGTGGGCACAGTCCTGCTGATCTCAGTCATATGTTCTGGCTTTGCCCCAAGCTTCTCCCCTTTTGGGAGTCAGTCTTTGGGGCAATTACATTCATATGTAAGAGAAATATTGCTCCAAATGCTCTAACTGCTCTATTTGGGGTGGTCCCTCCGACTACACCAATAACAACGCAGCAGGCAAACGCCATAGCATTTGTTACACTACTTGCAAGACGCCTAATATTATTCAATTGGAAGAGAGCCGCTCCTCCGTCTCATAAGCAGTGGATGGAAGATGTTATGTTCCATCTGAAGCTTGAACATCTGAAACATACAATCAACGACTCCATTCAACAATACAACGTCACTTGGCAGCCATTTCTTTTATATTTTCAGACAAAGTTCTCATGAGTATACATGTATAGCCCTCCCACCCCTCCCCCTCCCTTTTCCCCTCCTTTTTAGCGTGATGTCAGCACCTGTTATGATTCTGTTCTGTTTTTGTTTTGGTTTGTTTCATTGTTGTACATACATGTATAAAATGAATAAAAAAAGATTTGAATAATACACTTGTAATATAAATATATATGTATTGGTGTGTGTGTGTGTGTTGGGGTTTGCGTGTGCGCGCACAGACAAGTTTCTCTTTAAAACTATCCATGTCGAAGCAAAAACCGGCTTCTGGAAGAGTAGCGGGTAACGTGTAGCGGTGTGATACACCATACTGTATATTGACATCCAAACAAAAAGCGCCCACAAACTTTGAACCAATCACACGCTCCGAGCCGCATCCTCCACGTCTCGGAGTTCTGACTGGGGGCAATGTACAAGACAGCTGTCATCGGGGGATCACAGCGGGAGTGCAGACAGAAGTTGCGCAACTTTTTTTCACTCAACGGGGGGTAAAAGAAGTGCGACAAGAAGTATAAACCAGGGTGTTAATGATCCATCTTTAGGCTGATGGTCCTCCTAAAGCCTGGTTTATACTACTTGTCGCACGTCTTTTATCCCCCGTTGAGTGAAAAAAATTGCGCAACTTCCGTCTGCACTCCCGCTGCGATCCCCCGGTGACAGCCGTCTTGTACATGGCCCCCAGTCAGAACTCCGAGACGCGGTGGATGCGGCTCGGAGCGTGTGATTGGTTCAAAGTTTGTGGGCGTTTTTTGTTTTTGCTTTGACATGGATAGTTTTGAAGAGAAACTGATCTGTGCGCGCGCGCACACGCAAACCGTGCGTCTCAGCACTTTGCGCATTGCCCCCAACATACACACACACACACACGCACACCAATACATAATATATACTGTATATATTTACGAACACGTGCGCGCACACAGGAGCTAAAGCATGCGCGTGTAAAGTTGACAAAATGAAGAGGATCGCGCATGTGCGCAGCTTTTAAAACAAAGAAAACTCAGCTGTTATGCGTAAAAATGTGTGTTTAAAGCGAGTGGAGACCCTCCCGCATGGTCCTGAGGAAACTCACCGACGTATGCAGTGGGAATGCGCGTGACGTATGCAGTGGGAGGGAAGAGGGAAGGATTTATTATAATGTATCCCCCACGTCTTTTCCAAGTATAAACACTCAATGCGGTCGGTGACACACACGCAATTATGTCATCGCTGGGCGGCAGCCGCACGTCTTGCATGAAGTATAAACAAGGCTTTAATCATGTGAGCAGCTGGTTTTGGCTGTCAACAGCAAACTGGTTGATCCACTATGAGAAGGTGCTATTTATAAGACTGAGCTGAATACAGATCCTCAGACTGAAGAAGTCTTTCGGAGGAAAGACTAAACATTTCCACTTTTTTTTTATTGAATGTCCAGAGGACCAGACTTACCAGTGACTTTTTTTCTTTTTCTACCTGGAGTATTGAGCATGCATCAAGATATCCTCACATTATGCCTGTTACCCACTGCCCCCTTTGTCGAGCGGCCGAAACGGCCGGTTTACATTCAAAGTCTATGGAGGAGACGCGTGGAGTGACGGCGAACAAGGAAGCGGCGCGATTCAAGTGATCGAAGCGGCGCGGGGGCAGCCTGCACACGCACGCGCGCGTCGGCGTCGAACTGCCAACGCCATAAAATTCGATCTCTGGCTTCTCGACGCGTCCAGCAAACAGTCGAGAGAGCCTCTGCTATCTGATTACACAACCACAACGGGACTTTTTTTTTACTTTTTAAACTTACCGGATCCAGCCTCCAGGAATTGGAACCAAACTCCGGTAAGAAACGTGACATTTTTACAGTTGCTGCTGACAGGCTGCTGTCCTCTCCAGTGTAGATCACCCCAAACATAAAAAAAAGTTTTAATCTCATCGAAGACCGTCGGAGGTGCAGTTTACACAACAACTGAACCCGGAAAACAAGCCAGAGACCCCTCCCTCTGCTACCCCCTAGTGTACGTCATCAGACTGTGTTCAGTGGTTCAGTGGGACCGTGACCAGCGGCCAAAAGGGGACGGCAGGCGCGTTTCGAGTTGTGCAGTGGGTAACCGGCATTAGAGGTTCGTTAGCATCTTTGTTAGTCTGACTCATAGATGAGCCACTCTGGTCACATGAATGAAGTTCTTGATTGGAGTGAAAGTTTTCATTCAACCTTTATTTAGTCAGGTTAATCTCATTGAGCCTCGTGGACTCATTTACAAGAGCGACCTGCTACAAACTAAAGGTTGATGACAACAGCAATGGTAGAATTTCCTTAAACAATCAATAGACAAACAAGAGAAATACAGGATTTTTTTTTTTTTGTTGTTCTACCTGGGTATCAGGCCTAAAGCTCCATTATCGGTTTTTGATAGTTGAAATCTGAGACCTCGTCCTCTATTTAAAGATGGTTTCTCTCTTTTTACATAGATGGCTTCCTTCACCCCCTCTCAAACCATCTGTCTTCTCGGTCCAAAATGTGAACGATCTGGTCCTCAGAAGCGTGTTCCTTATCCTTGAGGGGGTGAACCTAGCAAGATGGCAGCCACAAACCTCAACTGTCAGTGGACGTGTTTCCATTAAGGTTTCTTGATGCGCATTTTGAAGTATTGCATCAGAAAAGCTGAATGGAAACGGCACGATTCGAATTAACTTCCTCTAATTCGCAAAAAAGTTGATACGCTCGCTTGAGGTGGTTTTTGGGTTTTTCGAAACAGAGCAGATGCGCAAAACGACAGATGGAAACAGATTTGCCGACTCAGTTCTGACGTAGCGAACATTCACGTCATGTGACTGATCAGCTGTTTCCGCTGTAACATCGCTAAAACTAGTTGGCATGACAGAATAAATACAACTTGCCCGATAGCAACACATTCCTGAAATATTCTCTCCATTTTGCCGAGATGTGTGGTTCGGTTCCTGTTTTCAACCGCTACTTCCTGTTTACTGTAGACGTGCGTAACGCTGACGTCTGACGTAATGCCGCTTTGCGTGGCCTGGTGGATTCGCTTCAAGCAAGTTGATGGAAACACTTCTGATTCGCATTAATTTTTATTTACATTTTTGCGAATTTTCAAAAATTCGCTCAAAATCCGAATTGAAAATAGATGGAAACACGGTTAGTGGCCATTCTAGTCAGTGTTATGTCACTAATCAGTGGGACAAAACATGATGGAGACAATCCAAAAAAGCTAAGTCTGGTCCTCTGGACATTCAAAAAACAAAACAAAACAAAGCAAAAAAAACTGTAGAAACGTTTCGTCTTTCGTCCGAAAGACTTCCTCAGTCTGAGAAGCTGAGTTCAGCTCAGTCTTATAAATAGCACCCTCCCACAGTGGATCAACCAGTTGGCTGATGACAGCCGAAACCAGCTGCTCACATGATCAAGGAGGACCATCAGCCTGACGATGGATCGTTAACACCCTGATGGTTGTTTGCTATTCACAGAGGGCTGAGTGATACTAGCAATAACAGCATTGTAAGTGGGGGACAGTTGAACCCGGAGGCCTCCACCTCTGTTTAATGATGGACGGTTTCTTTTCACAAAGATGGCCTCCTTTACTCCTCTCTCAAACCATTGTTCCTCTCTATCAAGGATGTGAACATCTTCATCCCTGAAAGAGTGACCGCTGGCCTGGAGATGAGTGTAGACCGCAGAGTCCTGACCTGATGATGTTGATCTTCTGTGCTGGGCCATCCTTTTGGCCAGTGGCTGTTTAGTTTCCCCGATGTAAGACTGATCACAGCCCTCCTGACACTGAACAGCATACACAATATTACTCTGTTTGTGCCGGGGGACTGGATCTTTGGGATGAACCAGTCTTTGTCGTAATGTATTTTGGGGTTTAAAAGCCACTGGGACGTTGTGTTTAGAAAATAAACGTCTCAATGTCTCTGAAACTCCCGCAACATACGGAATGACCACTGGTCTGGGTCTGGGTTCCTTCTTTTCACCTGATGGCTGGCTGGAGTCCTGTTTGGGTTTCTTCTCTGCTTTCAGGAAGGCCCAGTTAGGATATCCACATTTCTCTAGAGCCTGTTTTGTGTGTGATTTCTCCTTCTGTCTGGCTGCTGAGTTAGTGGGGACGCTGTCTGCTCTGTGGTACAGAGTCCTGATGACTCCTAACTTGTGCTCCAGAGGGTGATGGGAGTCAAACTGTAAATACTGGTCTGTGTGTGTGGGTTTGCGGTACACCTCAGTTTGCAAATTTCCTCTATCAGAAACTGAGACCTCACAGTCCAAGAAAGCCAACCTGCCATTTTTTACATCTTCTCGTGTGAACTTGATATATTTATCCACAGAGTTGATGTGATCAGTGAAATGTTGGACTTCCTGAGATTTAATTTTAACCCAGGTGTCGTCAACATACCTGAACCAATGACTTGGTGGTCTCCCTGAAAAGGATGTCAAAGCTCTCTTTTCTACCTCCTCCATGTACAGGTTGGCAACAATAGGAGAAACTGGAGACCCCATAGCACACCCATGTTTCTGCCTATAATATTGCTCCCCATATGTGAAGTAGGTTGACTGCAGGCACAGTTTCAAGAGTTGACACAGTTGTTCTGTGGAAAGTGTGGTCCTGTTGCTCAGAGTGGTGTCTGATTTTAACCTTAAACAGACCACCTCTACTGCTTCATCAACAGGAATGCACGTAAAGAGTGATGTGACATCAAAAGAGACCATTGTTTCATCAGTCTCCATGATGACATCCCTCACCTTATCCACAAAGTCCATGGTGTTCTGTATGTGGTGTTCTGAGCTGCCAACTAAAGGGATGAGTACAGATGCCAGATATTTGGAAACATTGTAAGTGACCGAGTTAATCATGCTAACAATTGGTCTTAAAGGTACACCCTGTTTGTGGATTTTGGGTAAACCATACAGACTTGGCGTGGCCTCCCCTGGGTACAGTCTGTGGTACAGAATATTGTCAATAGCCTTGTCCTGCTTCAAAATTTTCAGGCAATCTATCAACTTCTTCTTGTAACCACTTCCTGGATCTCTTTTCAGCGGTTCATAAGTGGTTAAGTCACTAAGGAGTGACATAACTTTCTCATGATAGTCTTTCTGGTTCAAAATCACTGTGCACCTTCCTTTGTCTGCTGGGAGAATTATGATGTTTTTGTCTTTGCTAAGAGTGGTGAGTGCATCCCTCTCTTCTCTACTGATGTTGGAAGGTGGTGGTTTGGCATTACTGAGACAGGCTGAAACTTTGACTCTGAGTTGTTCGGCTTCAAAATCTTTAATTTTGTTGTTACGGATGGCTGACTCAGTGGCTGTGATCATCTCTACCAACGGAACTCTACTTGGTGCCACTGCAAAGTTTAGTCCCCTGGCAAGAATCTCTGTCTCCGGCTGGGTGAGCTGTCTGTCAGATAAATTCTTCACCCAATTTTCTGTCTCCCTGGCATGTAGCTGTGTAGTGGAGTGTTGTCCTACACTGAATGTGTTATTAGAATTGTGATGGTGTTGACGAGTTATCAGTAAGTTAAATTTGTTTTGTTGTCGAGTCTTGGACTTGACATGCTGTGCTAAGCGTGCCTGATCTGTACAGTCCATCACTTGCTGAAGTGTGGTCTGATCTAGGAACGTTGTTAGTTTTTGTTTAATGTGCTCTTCTTTGGCCTTCAAGGTCTCAATAGTAAAATTGGTCTGTCTCACCCGTTCATTCAGCAGCTGCGTCTGTGCCTTCTGAAGGATCTTGCTTGCCCGGTGCCCGTTGACCGACGATTTCAGTTCCAGGCTCTTGGGAATGATGCCACTTTGTCTGCATCTAAGGTTGAATCGCAAGTGGTTCCTGTAGTCCGCCCTCTTCCTAGCTGTTTTCTCAAACTCTCTAACAAGTTTGAGGCAATCCTGGCCAAAGTGGTTCAAAATACCCTGATGCATGCTCAATAATCCAGGTAGAAAAATCCAAAAAAGCTAAGTCTGGTCCTCTGGACATTCAAAAAACAAAACAAAACAAAGCAAAAAAAACTGTAGAAACGTTTCGTCTTTCGTCCGAAAGACTTCCTCAGTCTGAGAAGCTGTGTTCAGCTCAGTCTTATAAATAGCACCCTCCCACAGTGGATCAACCAGTTGGCTGATGACAGCCGAAACCAGCTGCTCACATGATCAAGGAGGACCATCAGCCTGATGATGGATCGTTAACACCCTGATGGTTGTTTGCTATTCACAGAGGGCTGAGTGATACTAGCAATAACAGCATTGTAAGTGGGGAATGTAGAATGTAGAATACATTTTTTGATCAATCAGTTCACCATCAGTCAACTGCAATAGCAATTAAATAGGCAAATTACTTTTTTAAAACTGTGAAATTCACTTCTAAATTAACAAGCGGTATGCTGATGTCACCTGTCACTGAGGGATTTCAATAGTGAATGTTTGTAATTTTCAAGATGTTTTTATGGACTAGGAATGAACAGGGAATGCAGATAAGCTTTAATGCAGGACTATTCAACTAAGCTGTAAGAATAATCACTAGAAAGCATTACTGTCATCCATCAAGCACATTATTTTATCAACTGAAGTTATTGAAGTTCCATGATTTGGTAGATAATAATGTTTTATCAGTTATGTATAGTGCTCAGAATAATGCATTACCCTTAAATATCCAAATGCATTTTGTTAAAAGACAAAGTTGTTATAATCTTAAGGGGACAGAGATATTTGTAAAACCAAAATTCAGAACTAGTTTGAAGGGACGTTCTACCTCAATCCAGGGAATTGGATTATGGAATGG
>JBBPBX010003361.1:6040-18805 GCA_038048925.1 Garcialebias charrua
ATATATATATATATATATATATATATATATATATATATATATATATATATATTAGGCATGTAACGGTACAAGTGGGTGTACCGAACCGTTTCGGTACAGCACGTTCGGTTCGGTCCACCTGCGTACCGTTTCGGTTATTTTTTCACTCATTGAACGTTATTAACGAGGGAATATATGCACCGCGGAACTAAATTTCCTGGGCGCGTTTCAGCACGGAGCTATTATCGCGCAGCACGCGAAGCACCCGCAGCATTTAGCCGTTAGCATGTCGTGTGCTGTCTTCTGTTTGGGAACGTAATGGCTTTTTTGACGAGCGCACATTCAAAGCTGTGTGGACGTTGTTTAACAAGACTGGATCTGCAGCAACACGTCTAACGTGAACGCGCTAGAAACTACTTCATCCGAATGTGAACGAAGAAACAGCAGCTTGTTACAAACTGCGCTAACAACCACAGCTGAGCTGCATTAAAACTACTTCATCCGAACGTGAACGAAGAAAAGCACTCAGCTTGTTACAAACAAACTGCGCTAACAACAGCAGCTGCATAAAAATTACTTCATCAGGTAATTCAGGTCGGTCCAGAGCAATAACGCAAACTGTATGAGTTTTTAAATCTCTGAATCTAAGTCTGAATGTTGTTTTATGCGCAGGCTTTAAAGTTACTGATCCTCGCTACGAACATCCATCATGTCAACACTTAAGTCAAAAAGTTCAGCTCTTTATGAAAAAACTAAAACTGATGTCGCCCAGATGATGAGTGGGAGATTCAACCGTTCAAGAGGTATTGTTCTTTCATTATAATTATTATTTATTATTTATTTATTATTATTTAAAATCATAATCTTATTAACTTATTTTTTTTTACCTCTGTGTTTTATTTCGTCTTGGACAGAGGTAGCATCTCTCTTCCACTTCAGGGACAGACATCCACCAGAGATCACCTGCTGCAGCTAAGAAGTGTGTGATGACTGAACTGAACTCTGAACTGTTCCAGGACCTGTCCCACCAAGAAGAAGTTGTGAGTACAGTAATGAGGACAAATACAGCCACACTGCTGCTACTGGACAAAAACTTGATTAGTTAGACTGTAAACAGTCTGTTGCTGCTTATTGTTCTGGTTCTGACTGTTATTGTATTTATTAAGATTTTTATTATTGTTAATATAGTTTATTTATTGTAGAGTGCTGTTTATTTAAAATATCATCCAAATGGGTCACTTTTATTTATTACTACAATACAATACAAATGTATTTTTGGCATATTTTCAAAATAAACATTTTGTAAGTCTTTATTTTGTCTTTTTTTTTGTACCGAAAATAAACCGAACCGAGCCCTCCTTGTAATTGAACCGAACCGAAATGTGATTTTAGCGTACCGTTACACCCCTAATATATATATATATATATATATATAATATATATATATATATATATATATATATATATATATATATATATATATATATGGCATTTTAAACCCTTCCCACACTCTTGCTATATTCTAAACAATGTTTCTAAATGCTAATGCTAAACACTCTAAAAGAGCACAGAATGTCATGATTTCAGCTCTCTGCCTCTGCTGCTCTCAGCCACCTGCAAGCGCTCTTGGCCACGCCCACTTATCCACTCTGCACACAGATCAGCTGTTCGTCTGCAGGAGGAAGTTTTTCTGCAGTAAGGGCTGCACAAAGGAGCAGCAGGTGATAAATAATTTAAAATAATTCATTTTAAATAAAAATTCCATGCCGATCGTGTGGCTCATCCATCAATCAGCCAATTGTGTGTCATGTCCCATCTTATGTTGAAAAACTGAGATAGAACAAATCCGTGATAAACGAATCGTGAAGTAGCGAGGAACTACTGTAATCTCAAGTTATACTGTGTTTGACAGACTGTTAGCATGTTGGGATAGGGGTTACAACGGGAGTTTTGTAGATTCTGACTCCAAAAGTACAACATGGCGGTATACCCAAATCATTTAGGCTTCTGTTTTGAAGAATGGGAGGTGGAGCCAATCCGTTCATTTTTATTAAAGTTGATGATTAGCACCAAACAAGTTGTAATCATTAAACTACCCAGAATTTATTTTTTCCAATTTAACATTTTAGTGGCTCCAATTCAGCAAATAACCCGGTATCTGGATCAAACTGATAACCCAACCCTGCTGATGTAAAATTACTCTGAGTTGGCCCAAATTATCATTATGGATCTGGTCAACTGGTCCCTCAACACAATTGATAACATTTTTTTGATCTAGAGACAGGGTGCTTGAGAGCCCTCATGCCCTGAACGGACACACGCAGCAGGGTATGTTTATGTTTATTAAATTTGTTCATTTTTTTTTACAAAAGAAATACAATACAAGACAATCCCATCAACGACACGTACACAATGTAAAAAAATGAAAGGTAGCAGAAAGAAGAATAAATCTTATTATATCTGCCCCTTTTTTCAAACAATCAGATTAAACAATAATAATCTTTCACCAGCAGTACAAATGTCATGGATTCCTGGGGGCAGTGGAAGATGATGTGCCTGTCTGTGGAGGACGTAGAAGATGTGTACATTATTGGATTTATGATAACACAGGGTTTCTGTTTTTTGGATTTGGCGGATACCTAGGATATCGATAAATAAGGAAGACGTCAGCAGCAGTTTCGGCCATGGTAAAGCTGCCAGCCTTAGGTGAACGATTAATTTGTGCTTTGAGCACTCAAACTCATATACTCAGTGAGCTCAACCATAAGCCGGACACAACTTCTGAGAATCGTAGGCCTCTAGCGGCTCCTGGAACTCGCCAACATGAAGGATTCGACCTTGGAGAAAGCTAATGAGCATGGACTGGGTGGAATGTCCACCAATCTGGCTATTTGAATTCACTATCAAGAGTTCTAGTAGAACTGAAGGCAGACCAAAACCAGAGTATGCCTGCCCAAAACAATTGTTTATCTGAATCTGGCCTCCCCGCTCGGCCTTGGATTGGCCAACTTATCTCAAATGGCTCCTGGTGGATATGTAAATCAAGAAGCTCTGCTCTGTCCACCCCTGTACCCCTCCTCCCCCCGATAACTTCTGTGAATGCTTATCAGAGTTGCACCGGCTGACAGAAACTGTAACATCTTATCAGGACTATGGAAACTATCTGGAAGTGCTCATGGACAAATATCACCATCTTGACGTCCATGCATATGTACAGTATTGTGTAGATTTTTTGATGCCTTAACCATGCCCTGTAAGGACAGCGGTAAGAGGTCTTTTTTGTGTACCTCTCTCGCCTTATGTTTTCTCCCCTTTTCTATCCAAGCAATGAGGGCAGCACTTCTTAAAGAAGCTGCAGGCCCTGTCCATCTTTAGGACGGCTGTACAGAATGTAATTTCGTTGTACTTCACTGTGCAAGGACAATAAAGCTTATTCTGATTCTAATTCTGATTTGTCCCAACGCTGGGTGACAAGGTGAGTTGTTTTTAACCCATCAATTTGGAATCAGTCACGATATTGCTGTCTGCCGTTCAAATGGTGTGATTGTGCTTCTGCACTCACAGGTGGAGTGGCCTATCCCCGCCCATCTGGACTTGTACCAGATCGTCGAACCGTCCTCCAGAAGACAGAAGTGTCTCTGCTTCTTCCAGGAGCGAGACTTGACCTTCCTCAGAGTGGACCCTCCCATCATCAGCTTCACGTCTGGATCGTCTGGGACACCTGAAGAAAGTTGGCATAGCACAGGTATTGCACCAACATATCATTCTTGAATAATCCTCAGTCAGTCTGAGAGAGAACTCACATGAACCTCCAGGATCCATCTTTGTCCCTGAAACGTGCCGGTTCTGTAAAACAAAGTGATTTATTACTGCTTTGTATGGGGCGACCGTGGCACAGTGGTAATGGCAGTCGTCCCCCGATCGGAAGGTTGGAGGTTTGAATCCCGGTTCCCCACACCATGTGTCGTTGTGTCCCTGGGCAAGACACTTAACCCCGAGTTGCTCCCGGTAGGACTGGAAGGCGCCTTGCATGGCAGTCTACCGCTACCGGTGTATAAATGTGTGTATGAATGGGTGGATGGTTGATACTGTGAAGCGCTTTTGGAGTCCCTCAAAGGGGGCTGGAAAGCGCTATACAGTACAGTACTGTATAAGTAAGCTCCATTTACCATTTACCATATTGTTCTACCAAGCTCCTCAACTAGCGAGAGTTAAAAGTGACAAAACAAATAAATAAAAACATCATGATACATTTATTTTTATTCATTTAATCTAGTCACTTTAGGCTCTACTTATCTACATGTGAGCCATGAAATAAGTAAATACATGTTGAAATAAGTATATCTATGTAAAAAAAAGTTTTCTTCATAATGACATTATGAATGACACATTTAATTATTTTACTTTGCCTTTCATGATTTTATGGTATACTTAATTATTTAATGATACATTTATTTATTTTAGGATTTGTTTATTTAATTCATTTTTTCACTTTTAACTCTCCATATTTGCATGGGAGCCATGAAATAATAAATACTGTAGATGGTGGAATAATTATATGTATTTAAAAGAGTGCTTTCTTCAAAATGACATTAGTTTAATTTAATTATTTTGATGTTACATTTAATTTTTAATTTCATAATTTTATGGTGCCCATCCAGGGTGTACCCTGCCCCTCGCACAGTGATTGCTGGACATGGGCACCGGCGACCCCTGTGACCCAAAATGGAAGAAGCGGGTAAAAGATAATGGATGGATGGATAGATGGATGGATGGATGGATGGATGGATTTATTTATTTATTTATTTTAGGATGTATTTATTTAATTCATTTTTTTACTTTTAGCTCTCCATATCTACATGTGAGCCATAAAATAAATAAATACATGTTGAAATAATTATATCTATGTAAAAAAATGTTTTCTTCAGAATTACATTAATTTAATTTAATTATTTAAATGACACATTTAATTGTTTTATTGTGCCTTTCATGATTTTATGGTATACTTAATTATTTAATGATACATTTATTTATTTTAGGATGTATTTATTTAATTCATTTTGTCACTTTTAACTCTCCATATTTGCACGGGAGCCATGAAATAAATAGATGGTGAAATAATTATATGTATTTTAAAAAATGTTTTCTTCAAAATGACATTCATTTAATGTCATTATTTAAATGGTACATTTAATTTTTAATTTTATAATTTTATGGGATACCAGTACAGTACTTAATATTTAATGGTACATTTATTTATTTTAGGATGTATTTATTTAATTAATTTAGCCACTTTAACCCTCCGTACTCATTGTTACTGTAATCACCAATTTTAAAGTATACTGGATTGACAGTTCTCCAGACATTCAGAAGTTTTTTTCAAAGTTTTATTGAACTTCATACCCCAACATTTTGTCCATTTTATAATTTTATTCTAATAAGATTAGAACAAAACTGGACTGCTCGCTTTGAAGGATGGAACGAAGACGTCAGGTCTGGATCAAAAACGTTGCACACAAATGCAAATGACCTCAGTAGAATGCTGTTCTGGTCTACCCCCCATGAAGGTCTCCTATGGGTGTGATGATGGTTGCACAAAATGAGCTGCGTTGTTGTTGGTCTTCAGCAATTTTTGGATCATAAGAGAGCAGCTGTCAGTGTTTCCACTGCTGACGCAGGAATTTCTGCTCCATGTGTGAAGACACCAGCCGGTCACTCCCCACCGAGCCGTGCAGAACTCATCTGGACTCTGCTTCGGCAGCTTGTGTCTGTCTGCTGCGATGAGACGGCACTGGTGAAAACACAAACACTGCAGAGAACAGGAGCATGCGGAAGCAGCTGAATCCTTCATTAGCTAAAAGCAGCCTTTGTGCTTGCTCAGCAGTCTGGTCAGGCTTTAACAAGAACTCCAACTGATGGACCGGCCTCTCTGTTGATTTAATCACTGGAAAGCCATTTAAATATTTAGATTTTTATATCAAATATCCGTAAAACCTGAGACAACACTAAAATCAGTTCCTTGGAAAACAAAACAGCCCTGCATGGTCAAAACTTCTTTGACACCACGTTTTTGACTTTATTCTTGAGTCTTGTTCCTGAATGATCTGCAGGATGGAGCGAAACAATAAGGTCCTGGATACAAGCGGCTAAAATGAGCTTCCTCGTATGTTGGCCGGTCTCGGAGGAGCTCAGACTAAACCTTTCCTCGTCCATGTCCAATTGGAAGACTCGTTTGTGTCCAAGCCTTAACAATCTGGTTGATGTTGTTTCAGTATTTACACACAATGTGCTTTATTCATATTGAAATTTTGTGAAGAGCACCAAGCCCACAACATGATGCGGCCACCCCCCGTGCTTCACAGTTAGGTTGATCTCTTCGCCCTTTTTTTTGTTCAAATGTAAAAATGGTCGTCGTGGCCGAACAGATCAATTTTACTTCATCAGACTGCAGGACACATGTCCACATAAATGTCCATGTCTCGGTGTGCATTTACAGTCTGTCTTTATGTTGCTGTGGCAGTGATGTCTTTGTCCTCTCCGAGTGTCCTTTCAGTCCAGGCTGGTCCGGGACTCGTCTCACTGTGGATGAGAGATGTATGTCCTCTCTTGTCTGGGAACTCTTTGGATCCCCAGGAGGACATGGAGAATGTTGAAGGGAAGAGGGAGGTCTGGGTTTCCATCCTGGACGTGGTACCTCCGTGACTCAACCGTACAAACAATTTTAAAAAAAACATACAGGGAAGAATAAGGAAATACCAAGGAAACAATAAGAAACCTACAGCCCCAAAACAAACATTTTAAAGTAATCAAAGTTCATGCTCAATATGTTTTGAACCGTTTTGGCCATGGGGGCGAGGGCGGACCCCAGAAACCATCATTAAACTGGTTGACCCACTATGTGAAGGTGCTTTGAAGACTGAGTTTGTTGTGGCTCCTCGGACTGATGAAGTCCTTTGGATGAAAGACGAAACGTTTCAACACAAATAAACCGTCCAGAGGACCTGACTTGACTTTGTTGGATTCTAAAGTAATATACAAGGTCATGGTGTTGGGGCAGGTTTCGAACTACCAATCGTTATGATGTGGACTTTTTTCTTGCCACACAAATAAAGTTAAAATGGTTTTTGTCATTTTTTTTGTTCAGGTTGAAGCGAGGTGAAGTGCAATGAGATGGCGGAAATGAGACGAGCTGCATGCTTTATACCAGGAGGGTGGGGCCTCCTGGTCATGCAGAAGTCTCATTGGCCTTGACAGGCGTGATGAAAGAAACTTCACAGGTGAACGCGCGGGGGCGCAATTCCCCATAACATATGTTGTTGCACCGTAGTGAACCGACTGAAAGGGAACTGTTTTTGTCTTCTTTTTTTTTCATTCAACCTTTATTTAGGCAGGTTAATCTCATTGAGCCTCGAGGACTCATTTACAAGAGAGACCTGTCTACAAACTAAAGAATGATGACAACAGCAACAGTAGATTTTCCTTGAACAATCAACAATAGACAGTCATAAGAGAGAAATACAGATTTATTTTAACAAGTTAAAACAAAGATATCAAAGTAGCAAAACAGACAGATTATAAGTTAGATGTAGAAAATCAAATACTGTACAGGAACATGTCTGCATTGGTTTTTACCAGGATTCCAACAGATTCTTGAAGCCATTTAGAGAAGTCAAGGCTGAGATCTTCAGATCTTTTTGTAAGATATTCCAGGAAGCAGGACCGGAGTAGGAGAAGGCCCTTTTGCCAAGCTCAGTCCTCACTGACGGAACACTGCAGGTAATCATGTCCTGAAAGCGCACGCTGTAGCTGTATTCACGCAAAGACATGTAGGAGGAGATGTATGAAGGCAGCAGACCAAGAAGTGATTTAAAGATGAAAATGTACCAGTGGAAGAGTCTGTGTGAAGTTAATGATGTCCAGTTAACCAGTGAATACAGGGTGCAGTGGTGGGTACGATAATTACAGCCAGTTATGAATTTTTTTAAAAAAATTTTTACTTCCGGCTCTTGGCGAAGCAGGTCGCTTCTCTGCTCCTCTCCTGCCCTAAAGTTTTCCTCCTCCCTGCTTTTGCACTTTTGTCTCGTCTGCAACTCTTCAGTGCTCACTCGAAGCAATTTGGAACATGGATTTAATTGCGTGGGCTGTCTCCTCTATCGATAATTTTTTTTTCCAACGAAGCGCTCCGGACCAGGAGAACCGGCGTGCCCCTTCGACACGCATGGGGCCGGATATATCATGGACTCGTGGGGCGAGTGGAAGATGATGTGTCTGACCGTTCTTTCAGTCGAGGACGTGGAAGATCTGTGGATAATTGGATTTATGGTAGCAGGTGCGCTGTTCTTTGACTTATGCGGGGGCTTCTGCTACTGGAAACTGAGGAAGACTTCCGCGGCGATCAACGCGCTGTCGAAACTTCCTGCTCAGAACGACTCTTTGATCCGAGCTGTGACCTCAATGAACCAGCTGTTGTTCGAGCTGAATCGCACGATGGGAACAGTCGTGGACGACCGCAGACCTGCGGTGCGGTTTGGGACTCGTTTACAGCCAAGCGGGCTACATCAGGGAGGAGAGGGAGACCTGTAGCTCGGGTTGAATGAAAGCTCACATAATTCGGACAAATTGGACTCAGACGGCACCTGGACTCAAGGCTAACAGTCAGAGTACACTGTAGCCTGCCCTGAAAAATAAATAAATCAACTAATCTAATCGGGACACCCCAAGCAACCTTGAACAAAGGCTGACTGCAAACCTCTCCTGGAGTCTGAAGCTGTTGGAAAAACTGTCGCTCCCCCCCCCCCGAGAGCTCTCTGTGTGCATTCAGATGAGCGGCTGAGCCCATCTGCAGAACTGTGCTCTATCTGGCGATTGCTCACAGACTTATCTCCCTGCTCCGCCACCAAAATGCAACATGTGCTTTGTCTTATCTTGTGCTTGAGCTGGTAGAGTTTTTTGACTTTATCATAGAATGTCCTAAGACAAAATGTGATAGATTCTTTTTTGAATACCAATGATTATCCTTCTGTAACCTTCCTTTTTTTCCATATCTGATTGTTTGGCGGCGCGGATTAATTTCTGCTGCGGCTTTCGTGCGTACGTCCCTCTTAGGATGGTGCGTGCACCAATTGCAATGTTTTGTACCCCGGTACAATCGACGATGCCAATAAAGATATATTCTATTCTATTCTATTCTATTCTATTCTATTCTATTCTATCTTAGTGCACCATGATAGACAGCATCCAACATCTGCAGAGTGCTTGTAGGAGCATTCATGTAGAGAATGTCACCGTAATCAATGGAGGGAAGAAAAGTCACAGATACAAGTTGTTTCCTAGCATTCAGTGTTAGACATGATCTGTTTCTGAAAAAGAAACCTAGTTTAACTTTCAGTTTCTTTACTAGGTTTTCCACGTGGAGTTTAAAAGAGAGATGCGAATCGACCAGGATACCCAGATATTTATAGGAATCAACAAACTCAATAGGGTCACCATTTGAGGATAAAATCAGAGAAAGAACTGCTGGGACCAACTTCCTATTTGAAAAAAGCATCCCTTTGGTTTTATCAGCATTAAGAACAAGTTTGAGATGGAACAGATCTGACTGGATGATGTCAAAAGGGGATTGCAAAAGCCGTAGCAACTGTTTTAGCTCAACAATAAACAACTGTGTTGTACCCTGAGCATGCATCAGGGTAAACAACTGTGTCATCAGCATAGAAATTTAAGGATGCATCTAGGATGCTCTGACCTACATTACCTATGTCGACTGTAAAGAGGGTTGGTCCTAAGACTGAGCCTTGTGGTACATCATTGTTGGCTGAATGGTTTGCTTTTATCATGTTGTACCTTTTTAGTAATGTTTTTATGTATTTTTGTTTTGATGGTGCTTTTTATTCTGTTTTATATTATAGCTGTATGAATGTGCTGGCTTTCTCACCACCTCTACCTGTTGTAGATGAATTGCCCCTTGGGGACCTAATAAAGTGAACTTGAACTTGAACTTGTTAAATAACTGGAAGAAGTACTGTTATGTTGAACACATTGCCTCCGATCGGAAAGATAATTAGAAAACCAACCAATGGTGTGATCTGAGAAACCGATTTCTGAGAGCTTATGACACAAGATGTTATGATCCACAGTGTCAAAAGCTTTAGACAGATCTAAGAAAAGTGCAGCACAATAATCCTTAGCATCCAATGCTTCAACAACATCATTCAGAACCTTCAGAGAAGCAGTTGTTGTGCTGTGTTGTTTCCTGAAACCAGATTGATGGAGAGGTAAGATGTTAAATGAGTCCAGATAATTTTTGATTTGAGAGTTTATCAGTTTTTCTAGAACCTTGGCTAAGATGCAGAGTTTAGAGATCGGTCGATAGTTGTTCAGTGAGGTGGGGTCACCTCCCTTCAGCAAAGGAAGAACAAAGGCTGTTTTCCAAGCATCCGGAATGGAGTTTTGTCTTATGGACAGATTAAAGATGTGGGTCACAGGGACTGTGATGATATGAGCAGCCAGCCTTAAGAAATAAGGTGGAAGTTCATCTGGACCTGCAGATTTTTTAGGATCAAGATCTTTTAACAGTTTATTTACCTCACTGACTGAGAACGGAGAAAAAGAAAGGTGTGATTAACTGAGGATTGACTTGTAGGAGGGATTTGATTTGTAGAAGTTTGGTTATTAGATGAAGTGGCTGATTTTCCATTAGTAACTGTGTCAAATAATGAACTAGAAGCAACAAAATGTTTGTTGAAACAGTTCAAGATCTCGTGCTTATTTGACACAGGAACAGAGTTAAACAGAAGTTGTGATGGGAGGTCAGATGATTGGGGGATGCCTGAGAGGAATTTGATGGTTTTCTAGAATTTTTTAGAGTCGTTTAGATTTTTGGAGGTCTGAGATAAGAAATAGTTACGTTTTGCAGCTTTGATGGCAGTTGTACATTTATTCCTCAGCTGCAGAAAATTCAACCAATCAGTGTCTGAGCCTGATTTTCTCGCTGCGGCCCAAAGATGGTCTCTCCTGTGCAGGAGGTCAGCTAGTTCAGGAGTAAACCAGGGGCAAAAAAACAGGTAAGGCTGACTCAGGCTTATTCTGGCACATCCTGATCACCCACTCCATGGTGAGTTCAGGTTGCTTCTATCAGGCTTCTCAATGAACAGCGATGACTTCTGCTGTTATTTTAACGTCTCAGTGTCTTGTCTAGTATGGATGTTTTATGTGACTGTGAAACAAACTTGGGGATAATAAAGATTATTGAACTTGAAGTTTAGATTTTGAGCTTGTGGACACATTTCTGCGCCGTAACACAAACCTAAGATTCAGCTTTCAGCTCGTCTAAATGTATTCCTCTCATCCTGAAGGTTCATCTTTATCTCAGGGTTTTAAGATGCGTCCAGTGCCGGACCTCCAGTCCTCTGCTCTGTTTGAATAAAAGCAGAGAAACTGACACAGCAGAAATGCTGTGCAGACCTGCAGCCGGACGCTGAAGTCTCTGATGTTGAAACCGATCCGGACAGGAAGGGCTTTATGATGCTGGTGTAGCTGGAATGATCCCTGTGAAACAACGATCCTTTTCCTATCATTGTCCTCCGCTTGTTTTACATCGCTGAGCTCCAGCTTTCGTTGGCAACTTTACAAGACTCCTCGCCACAATGAGCAACGTCATAGAAGTCTGTTTGCAGTTATTTCACGTTCCTCTGAAGAAACACCTCAATCATGAAAGTATATTCCACCACTGTTATATATGTATGATTATGAAGCATACTGCTGTGATCCATTTTTCTTCCATACATTTTTGGCATCTTTCTTGTTCTACAATTTTTGTGCTATTTCAACAAATCATAAATCAAAATTTTCAGCTCTTTCAGGACAATCCTGTTATGACTTTTGGTATTGGTGCAAATTTAGCTTTTAGAAATATTTAGCCTTTTCTACCACTTTTTTTTATCATAGAAAATTAATTGAGCTCAGTTTACATCCTTAAGATCTTTAGAGCTGTTTACAACCACTTACTGCTCCTTTCACATTTTGTTCAGCTTCAGTTTCTTTCAGCTTCCTTGTGCAGATTTAAACTTAATTTCAGCTACTTTCAGCTGTTTTTCAGCTGTTTTGCACTCCCTTTAGATTTTTTTTTTTGCAGAAAGAATAACTAAACATTTGTGTCTTTCTTGTAACTGCTACATTCAGCTTGTTATGGTCTTTCAGCTGATTTATGTAAGTTTCAGCTTTTTCTGCTATTTCAGCATGGTTTTCATGCACATTTTAGCTATTTCAGCTAATTCCACATTTTGTGCACACATTTCAACTTTTTTCAGCCCAATTCAGCAAAAATGTGTTCTCTTCACTTCTTTCAGTATTTTAATCATCATGCTTTCGCTACTTTTCAGCGGTTTTTTTTTTTTTTGGTTAATAGAGCTTTTTTCAGATAATTTCCACTTTTTGTGCTCATTTCTGCTTCTTTCAGTCTAATTGGCAAACATGTTCTTTTTGCTTTCTTCTGCTAATTTAAGCTTGTTCTACCTTTTCAGCTACATTTTTTAAGCAAATTTCAGCTGTTTTCAGCTAAATTCAAGTTTTTGGTGTAATTTCTGCTACTTTCAGCCTAATTAACTTCTTTATTTTCAGCTTGTTATGTTCCTTTCAGCGTTTTTCTACTAGTTTCAGCTTTTTCTGCCATTTCAGCTATTATTTAGCTGTTTTATGCTAATTTTAGCTTTTCCAGCTTATTCCACTTGTTGTTGTTTTTTAGCTCATTTAAGCTCTTCCTGTTTCATTCTGGTAGTTTTAGCAGCT
>JBBPBX010003361.1:20044-39078 GCA_038048925.1 Garcialebias charrua
ATTTATATATTTATTTATTATATTTTTACTTTTTTTCACTTATCTTTTTCAATCTGACTTTTTAATCACCTTTTATCTCTCTGGGTTCTGGAACAACTCAGATTACTGGTAGCAGATAATCCAAAGTGGGAATAAGATAAATGATTAATCAGTGTAGAAAGCAACACAATCTGCAGGATTCAACTTAAACCAAAAAAGAGATTGTAGAAAATCTTCACAGGAAATGAAACGAGGAAAATTGAACTTTTGATTATAAAGTTTGCAGAGTCACTGTGCAAAAGTCTTAGTTTTTATTTTATTTTTTTACATTGCTTCCAAACTGTAATCTTTTAGTGTGGTCAACAGTTCTAGTTTTCTGAAGGTATTTTAAAGTTTCTTTTGTTTATCTTTGGCTGCTGTTCACTCAGTTTCAGTTGAATCTGAACATTTTTCATCAACTCTGACCTCATTCAGGCACCAAAAGGCTCATAAATCTCAAATCATTCAGATTAAATCCTTCCGTTCTCAGTCCTCCCCCGTCTCCACGGGTGTCCCCCAAGGCTCTGTCCTCAGACCCCCTCCTCTTCATCATTTTACCTCCTACCTCTAGGTCACATCTTCCGGAAATATGGCGTCCATTTCCACTGTTATGCTGATGACACACAGCTTTACTTGTCAACAAAACCAAACTCCACCCATCCACCCTCCATCCTCACCAACTGTCTCAATGAACTAAATCACTGGTTTTCTAACAATTTCCTTCAACTATTTTAGGGCCTTTGCTTTTTTTTATACATCTGCTTCCTCTAGGATCGATTTTTAGAAAACATGGCATCTCCTTTCATTGCTATGCTGATGATTGCCAAATCTATGTGCCTTTGAGGCGAGTTGATGCCTGGTCCATTAAACCTCTTTTATCGTGTCTCGAGGATCTTAAAGCTTGGATGGTCCTAAACTTTTTGCACTTTAATGAAAAAAAAGACTGCCGTTTTTGGACCTAGTGGAGCTTGTTCGAGCCCTCCCGTTGACTTAGACCCCCTGACAATGTATGTAAAATCTACAGTTACAAACCTTGGTTTTAAGATGGACAGTGATTTTAAGCTCGAGAGTCAAATAAGGGCCACAGTAAAATCTGGTTTTTATCATTTGAGAAAATTGGCAAAGGTGAAACCTTTTCTTTCACGGCAACAGTTCGAAACAGTAATCCATGCCGTCATTTCATCCCGGCTGAATTACTGTAATTCTCTTTATCTTGGAGTCAGCCAGTCCTCACTTGCACGTCTGCAGCTGGTGCAAAATGCTGCTGCACGACTTTTAACTGGAACACGCAAAAGAGAGCACATCACACCTGTCCTGGCTTCTCTCCACTGGCTGCCCGTGTATTTTAGAGTTCATTTTAAAATTCTCTTGTTTGTTTTTAAGGTTTTAAACAACCTTGCCCCCCCTTATTTGGCAGAGCTTCTACACCATTATGCCTCCTACCCACCGCCCCCGGCGTCGGGCGGCCGAAGCGGCCGGATAACACCGGTTTACATTCAAAGTCTATGGAGGAGACGCGTGGAGTCACGGGGAACAAGGAAGCGGCGAGATTCAACTGATCGAAGCGGCGCGACGGCAGCTTGCACACGCACGCGCGCGTCGCCGTCGAGCCGCAGACGTCCCAAATGTTGATCTCTGGCGGCTCGACGCATCCGGCAAACAGTCGGGAGAGCCTCGCTATCTGATTACACAACCACAACACAACCACAACGGGACTTTTTTCGGACTATTTAAACTCACCGGATCCAGCCTCCAGGAATTGGAACCAAACTCCGGTAAGAAACGTGGCATTTTTACAGTTGCTGCTGACAGGCTGCTGTACTCTCCAGTGTAGATCACCCCAAACATAAAAAAAAGTTTTAATCTCATCGAAGACCGTCGGAGGTGCAGTTAAAACAACAACTGAACCCGGAAAACAAGCCAGAGACCCCTCCCTCTGCTACCCCCTAGTGTACGTCATCAGACGGTGTTCAGTGGCCAGTGGGACCGTGACCAGCGGCAAAAAGGGGGCGGCAGGCGCGTTTGCAGTTGTGCGGTGGGTAGGAGGCATTACACTCCATCCCAGTCCCTCAGGTCTGCTGACCAGCTGCTCCTGGTCATTCCACAGAGTAAGAGGAAGCTTCGAGGAGACAGGGCCTTCTCTGTTGGTGGCCCTGAGTTATGGAATGCTCTGCCTTTACACATTCGACAGGCTCCCTCACTGTCCATTTTTAAAACCCGTTTGAAAACACATCTCTACTCATTGGCCTTCAACCCAACCGAGACTTGATTTTACTTCCTTTTTATTGATTCTACCTGTTTAACTTGTCATTTTATTGTATTTTAAATTGAAATTTTTGTTCACTGTGTGTTAGTTTTGTGGTTCTGTTTTTATGCTTTCTTTTATCTTGTTTGTAGTTGTAGTTTGTAGCTAGTGTCCAGCGCTTTGTTTCAGCTGTGGCTGTGTTAAAGCGCTTTATAAATAAAGCTGCTGCTGCTGCTGCTGCTGCTGCTGCTGCTGCTGCTGCTGCTGCTGCTGCTGATGATGATGATGATGATGATGATGATGATGATGATGATGATGATGATGAACTAAACAGTAACAAAACAGAAATCCTTCTTGTTGGTACCAAAAACTCAATTTAAAAATCAGAACATCTTCTCGTCCCCCTTAACAACTCTCTGCTATCCCCCTCCCCTCAGGTCAAGAGCCTCGGTGTCATCCTCGACACCACTCTCTCCTTCACTTCACACATCAACAATGTTACTCGGTCTGCCTATTTCCACCTCCGTAATATTAACCGTCTCCATCCTTCTCTCACAC
Organism: Garcialebias charrua; assembly: GCA_038048925.1. Taxonomy (NCBI): domain Eukaryota; kingdom Metazoa; phylum Chordata; class Actinopteri; order Cyprinodontiformes; family Rivulidae; genus Garcialebias; species Garcialebias charrua. Next base: position 22,866 of record JBBPBX010003361.1, read on the forward strand.
CCCGCTCCACAGCCATCCTGGTGCACAGTCTTGTGACTTCCCGTATCGACTACTGCAACTCCCTGGCCTCCCTAACAAATCTCTCCACAAGTTACAGATGTTCCAGAACTCAGCTGCCCGTGTCATCACTCAAACCTCCTACTATAACCACATCACTCCTGTCCTGCAGCAGCTCCACTGGCTCCCAGTTAAATCACGCATCATCTTCAAAATTCTACTTCTCACGCTATCCACAACCTTGCCCCTCCTTATCTATCTGACCTCCTACAAAACTCCATCCCATCACGCTCTCTCAGATCCTCCTCTTCGCTACATCTCCATGTACCCTCTGCCCCTCACCTCTGGAACGCTCTACCGCCAGACCTTCGAAACACCACCTCCCTTTCTCTGTTCAAGACTGCTCTGAAAACACATCTCTTTAGACTAGCTTATCATTAACTTTACTAAATGTATTTTATATTCTTTATTTATTTTATATTTCAATTTGTTCCTACTGATGTTTCAACTGTGTTTGTTTTGTTTCTTGCTGTGAAGTGTCCTTGGGTGTCCTGAAAGGCGCTTTTAAATTAAATGATTATTATTATATTATTATTATTATATACTCAACAGAACCACAAACAGACAAATTAGAATATTTCAAGCTGAATCTTTAGTCATGTTGTTCCCAGTAGCCTGTCAGAGACACATGTTCTAATTTCCTTTGCTGAATTGACAGTTGCCAACCAGACCTTGAAATTTTACCAGGAGACACTATTAGAAGAACTTCAAGTTCAAGTATCTTTATTGTCATTTGCATCACATGTTGTACATGAGGTGGAACAAAATTGTGTACTCAAGCTCCCAGTTACACCCAACAATAGAAAAAAATATAAAGTATAAAAAGAAACAGTAAGGATCTGATGTAAGAAATGGCAGGTTGGCTTTCTTGGACTGTGAGGTCTCAGTTTCTGATAGAGGAAATTTGCAAACTGAGGTGTACCGCAAACCCACCCACACAGACCAGTATTTGCAGTTTGACTCCCATCACCCTCTGGAACACAAGTTAGGAGTCATCAGGACTCTGTACCACAGAGCAGACAGCGTCCCCACTAACTCAGGCATGCAGACAGAAGGAGAAATCACACACAAAACAGGCTCTAGAGAAATGTGGATATCCTAACTGGGCCTTCCTGAAAGCAGAGAAGAAACCCAAACAGGACTCCAGCCAGCCATCAGGTGAAAAGAAGGAACCCAGACCCAGACCAGTGGTCATTCCATATGTTGCGGGAGTTTCAGAGACATTGAGACGTTTATTCTCTAAAACGTCCCAGTGGCTTTTAAACCCCAAAATACATTACGGCAAAGACTGGTTCATCCCAAAGATCCAGTCCCCCGGCACAAATGCTGTTCAGTGTCAGGAGGGCTGTGATCAGTATTACTGTATATGGCCAAAAGGATGGCCCAGCACAGAACAACATTATCAGGTCAGGACTCTGCGGTCTACACTCATCTCCAGGCCAGCGGTCACTCTTTCAGGGATGAAGATGTTCACATCCTTGATAGAGAGGAACAATGGTTTGAGAGAGGAGTAAAGGAGGCCATCTTTGTGAAAAGAAACCGCCCATCATTAAACAGGGGTGGAGGCCTCCGGGTTCAACTGTCCCCCTCTTACAATGCTGTTATTGCTAGTATCACTCAGCCCTCTGTGAATAGCAAACAACCATCAGGGTGCTAACGATCCATCGTTAGGCTGATGGTCCTCCTTGATCATGTGAGCAGCTGGTTTCAGCTGTCATCAGCCAACTGGTTGTGTAACACTGTGAGAGGGTGCTATTTATAAGACTGAGCTGAATACAGCACCTCAGACTGAGGAAGTCTTTCGAACGAAAGACGAAACGTTTCTACATATTTTTTGTTGCTTTGTTTTGTTTAGTTTTTTTGAATGTCCAGAGGATTAAACTTAGTTTTTTTTAGATCTGAGATATACACCAAGATATACGCTAAATGAACACTAGACGATACGCTAAGATCTAAGATACACTCTAAACACGAATAATGTAAAATGTTACGGTATACATTAAACAGCAGCCTGAACATGAGTCTGTGGTGAGCAGATGGCTATGAACACAGCAGCATGGATAAGTTACATTTCACCAACTAAAGTGGCAGTGATTTCCTACTTTTCTTATAGTGACTGTCCTGGTTAAGGATGAGTCTAACAACCTCAAGGTAGAAGCTGTTCCTCAGTCTAGTGATTCTGCACTTAATGCTCCTCAACCTCCTTCCTGAGAGGAGTGGGGCAAAAAGTGTGTGCTGGGTGAGTGGGGTCCATCATGATGCAGTCAGCTCTCTTCCTGCATCTGGAGGTGTAAATGTCTGTGATGGTGGGGAGACTGACTCCAACAGACTTCTGTGCAGCCTTCACCACTCTCTGTAAAGCTTTTCTTTCTGCAGCTGTGCAGCCTCCATGCCACACGTTGATGCTGGAGCACAGGATGCTCTCCACTGCACACCTGTAGAAGGAGGTGAGGACTGTATTGTTGGAAGTGAGGACTTCCAACCATCAAAGTGCCTGGAAGGATGCTCCACCCCTGGAGTGGCAGGTGACAGGTAAAGTGTATCCATCTCATTGTGGGATAAAAGCTTTGGAAAGAGGTTGAGTCATGACGGCAGCATGGTCCAGGAGGAAAACCCAGACCTCCCTCCTCCCAGCATCCCTCTCCAGCTCCTCCTGAGGTGTTTCCCACCAAGAGAGGCTCTACAGTTCATCGAGTTTAGTTTTTGGTGGAACAGAACTAATGAGAGCTTCGGCCATGAAGCTCGTTCTCAGCTGTTGGATCCAGAATCTTGTTGTTTTAGTCACAAACTGTTTTGCGACCATAATGGATTGAGAAAAATCCACTCCCCCCAGTTAAAAAATAAGTTGAGATGTAAACAACACAAGACCATTACAAATCTTTCCCATCTTTACACATAGCCGATAAAACACACACACACACGCACGCACGCACGCACGCACACACACACACACACACACACACACACACAAAAAGGTATTTTGGAATTGTAGTGGACACCCAGAATGTTGGGTTCTTCAGACTGGACAACATGTTCTCTGCAGGGTTCTGAGAGACTTGATAAATATTTTGCAATATTTATCCAAGCCTGGATGTTCTACTTTGTATGAAAAGATTTCCATACCAGAAGACATTGAAGTCACATGAGGGCGGCTGTGGCTGAGTATTTAGAGCAGTTGTCCTCCAATTGGAGAGTTGGGGGTTCGATGCCACCAGCAGTCACATGATTAGGTGTTCCTGGGCAAGACATTGAACCCATCATTGCGTCCGATGTGTGTCCCATCGGTGTATGAATGTGATAAAGCTCTGATTAGTTTTACAGATTCAGAACAAATGGGCTTTTTATGTATGTGAACGTTTCTTTTCAGTGCCCTGAGACAACTTCTGTATAGGAATAAACTGCATTGTAGAGGGCTGCGTTAATGTGTGTGGAGGTAAATGAGTCACAGATTGTATTGCAAAGTGCTTTGAGTATCTTGAATATATAGAAAGGCACAAGTACAGTTTATTTACCATTTACATGTAGAATACAACCAGCTCTTTCTTCACATATGACAGACCGGAGCAACGTCTTCATTACTTTAGACAAGGACTATCTCCTCTCCAATACTCTTTTTTTTTTTTAAATCAATGAGATATACAAACCGGATTCCAAAAAAAGTTAGGACACTAAACAAATTGTGAATAAAAACTGAATGCAATGACGTGGAGATGGCAAATGTCAATATTTTATTCGTAATAAAACATAGATGACAGATCAAAAGTTTAAATGTAAAATTTTAAAGGAAAAATATGTTGATTCAAAATTTCAGTGTCAACAAATCCCCAAAAAGTTCGGACAAGTAGCAATAAGTCGAGTTCGTTAGCAGGAAGTTCAGAAACTATGTAATTAGTCAATCAAAGCTACTAAAGGAAACACAATTGTACATAAATGAACACCTAACAAAAAAAAATGGAAAAATTGCAAAAGAAGCAAGGTGGCTAAAAAACCAACACAAAATAGCATCAACATGGACAAGAAATGGAAACATCTTTATCAAAACACATGAAGGAGCTAACCCTAAAATGATAAAAGAACTGAAGGATCTAGATGAGTTCAAGGGAGGACAAATTACAAATCAATGAAACAACTGAAATGAACAAATACATTAAAACATGACAACATACGAAGACTCAGAACCTAAAATATATAATGTTAATGATGTTATTGATGCTAACTTTTTTCCAGTAATAAAAGATAGCGAATACTACAATGAAGAGCAATTTAATGACATCAATATAACAAATGGAGTTCTCTCTATTATTCACTTTAACAGCAGAAGTATAAATGCAAATATATCCAAAATAACAGATTACTTAAAACAGTTAAACAGAACTTTTACAATAATAGCACTGTCAGAGACATGGCTCAATGATGATAACACAAGTAATATTCACATCGAAGGGTATGAATTATTTCACATGAACAGAAATAATAAAAGAGGTGGTGGTGTCGCTCTATATGTAATGAATGAAATAAAATGTAAATTAAATAATGAAATGTCAATAATAGTTGATAATATTATGGAAATGATAACAATAGAAATAATAAACAAAAATGATAAAAACATAATAATAAGTTGTGTATATAGATCACCAGGATCAAATATAGAAATATTCACTGATAAAATCTTGGAGCTATTGGAGAAGAGTTTTAATAAAAAAGTTTTTTTGTGTGGAGACTTTAACATTGATATGGGAAATAAAACAGATTCAAATAACATCAGTACATTTATAAATTCAATGTACAGTTTAAATATGTATCCGTTGATATCCAAGCCAACAAGAATTACAACTCATAGTGCCACAATAATTGATAATATTTTCACAAATATAACAAACGGAGAGGTGATAGGTGGTATTTTAACGACCGACTTAAGTGATCATTTACCAGTTTTCACAATCTATAAAAATGATCAAAGTATCACAGAAGCAGTTAAAACAAAGAAAAAGATCATAAACACATCAAAAAAAGTTTTGGAAAAATTAAAAGAGGATCTAGATAAACAAGACTGGAATGAAGTGTATGTTGACGATGTGAACAGATCATATGATGAGTTTATGAATATCTTGGAAACTCTGTATGAAAAAAATTGTGTACAAACAAATTATACAAAGAGAAATATCGTTGACCAACCATGGATGACAAAAGGGTTGAGAAATGCTTGTAAAAAAAAGAATTATTTGTATTCATGTTTCTTGAAATTGCGAAGTCAGAACGCTGAAGAAAAATATAAAAAGTATAAAAATAAATTAGTAGGGATTATAAGGAAACATAAGAAAGAATATTATAGTAAATTATTAGATAAAAGTAATGGTGATATGAAAGCAACATGGCGAGTAATGAATAGTGTTATGAAGAATCATAAAGCAAAAACTAGTATTTCAAAATATTTTGTAACAGAAAAAGATGAAGTTTATAATGAAAATGAAATTGTCAATGGATTTAATCAATATTTTGTGAATGTTGGATCAAGCCTTGCAGCTAAAATACCAAAAGTAAATAATAATGTGAGCCATTCAATTACAGGTTGTGCAAACAGTATTTTTCTAAATGGAACTAACAAAGAGGAAATAATGAAGGTAGTAAAAAATCTTACAGACAAGAGATCAAAGGACTGGGTGGACATGGATATGATGTTTGTAAAGGATATAATGAGCTATGTTATTGAGCCGTTTACATATATATGTAACTTATCATTTTCAACAGGAATATTTCCAGATAATATGAAAGTAGCTAAGGTAGTTCCTCTTTTTAAAAATGGTGATAAATGTGTGTTCAACAATTACAGACCTATATCCTTGTTACCACAGTTTTCTAAAATTCTTGAAAAACTATTTGTGAACAGACTAGATCAATTTATAGATAAACAAAATATTCTAAGCAACAGTCAGTATGGGTTCAGAGCTAAAAACTCTACATCAATGGCTCTCATGGAATTAATGGAACAAATAACAACTGCTGTCGATCAAAAACAATATTGTGTCAGTATTTTTGTTGATTTAAAAAAAGCATTTGATACTATTGATCACACCATTCTCCTAGAAAAACTGAACAAATATGGTATTAGAGGACCAGCATTACAGTGGGTATCTAGCTACTTAAAAGATAGGAAACAATTTGTACAAATAAATGATGTAAGATCTGACCTCTGTAATATCACATGTGGAGTTCCCCAGGGCTCTGTGCTTGGACCAAAGCTATTTATTTTATATGTGAATGACTTGGTAAATGTGTCAGGACTCCTTAAATGTATACTTTTTGCTGATGATACTACATTTTTCTGTTTAGGTGAAGATATAGAACAAATGTTGGAATTGATAAAGACAGAATTTACCAAAATACAAACTTGGTTTAAAATCAATAAATTATCATTAAATCTAGAAAAAACTAATTACATGATATTCAGTAATAAAAAGAAAACTGTTGACGTTCCACTCAAAATTGAGGGTGTTGAGATTTGCAGAGTGAGTGAGGTGAAGTTTTTGGGTGTTATTATTGATGACAAACTGACATGGAAACAACACATAAATTCTGTAAGAATAAAAATAGCTAAATCGATTGCAGTACTGTACAAGGTCAGAGACCTATTGAATGATAAAGCTCTGTATTTGTTGTATAACACAATCATTGTTCCACACTTAATCTATTGTATTGATGTTTGGGGGAAAGCGTGTAAAACAATCACAAAGCCTATTTTTGTATTACAGAAAAGAGCTGTAAGAATTATCACTAGAAAACATTATTGTCATCCATCCAGTACACTATTTTATCAACTGAAATTATTGAAATTCCATGATTTGGTTGATTATAATATTTTATCAATTATGTATAGGGCTCAAAATAACGATTTACCTTTAAATATCCAAATGAATTTTGTTAAAAGACAAAGTTGTTATAATCTTAAGGGGACAGAGATGTTTGTAAAACCACAATTCAGAACTAGCTTGAAGGGACGTTCTACCTCAATCCAGGGAATTAGATTATGGAATGGCTTGGAGAATGTAGTTAAAAATGCCAAGTCACTGTTTACATTTAAGAAAATGATCAAAAGGAATTTGTTGAAAAAATATATATGAATTAGCATAATGTGTATTGTATCAATTATTAGTTATGTATTAGTATTAGAAAATTAGAAAGAGTTAGTCATTTTGTACTGCTGGTGAAAGATTATTATTGTTTAATCTGATTGTTTGAAAAAAGGGGCAGATATAATAAGATTTATTCTTCTTTCTGCTACCTTTCATTTTTTTACATTGTGTACGTATCATTGATGGGATTGTCTTGTATTGTATTTCTTTTGTAAAAAAATGAACAAATTTAATAAACATAAACATAAACAAACAAACAATAAGTGGCTGGAAAAAGGAAATTGAGCATATAATAAACAGCTGGAAGACCAGTTAACACTAATTAGGTCAATTGACAACATGATTGGGTATAAAAAGAGCTTCTCAGAGTGTCAGTGTCTCTCAGAAGCCAAGATGGTAAGAGGATCACCAATTCCACCATTGTTGCGCAGAAAGATAGTGCAGCAATACCAGAATGGTGTTACCCAGCGTAAAATAGCAAAGACTTTTAAGTTATCATCATCAACCGTGCATAACATCATCAAAAGATTCAGAGAATCTGGAACAATCGCTGTGCGTAAGGGTCAAGGCTGTAAAACTCTACTGGATGCTCGTGATCTCCGGGCCCTTAAACGTCACTGCACCTCAAACAGGAATGCCACTGTCAAGGAAATAACAGAATGGGCTCAGGAATACTTCCAGAAAGCATTGTCAGTGAACACAATCCACCGTGCCATCCGCCGTTGCCAGCTGAAACTCTACAGTGCAAAGAGGAAGCCATTTCTAAGCAAGCTCCACAAGCTCAGACGTTTGCACTGGGCCAGGGGTCATTTAAAATGGAGTGTGGCAAAATGGAAGACTGTTCTGTGGTCAGATGAGTCACGATTTGAAGTTCTTTATGGAACACTGGGACGCCATGTCATCCGGACCAGAGAGGACAAGGATAGCCCAAGTTGTTATCAACGCTCCGTTCAGAAGCCTGCATCACTGATGGTATGGGGTTGCATGAGCGCTTGTGGCATGGGCAGCTTGCATGTCTGGAAAGGCACCATTAATGCAGAGAACTATGTTCAGGTTCTAGAACAACATATGCTCCATCTAGACGTCATCTCTTTCAGGGAAGACCCTGCATTTTTCAACAAGATAATGCCAGACCACATTCTGCAGCAATCACAACATCATGGCTACGTAGGAGAAGGATCCGGTACTGAAATGTCCAGCCTGCAGTCCAGATCTTTCACCTATAGAGAACATTTGGTGCATCATAAAGAGGAAGGTGCAACAAAGAAGGCCCAAGACGATTGAACAGTTAGAGGCCTGTATTAGACATGAATGGGAGAGCATTCCTATTTCTAAACTTGAGAAACTGGTCTCCTCTGTCCCCAGACGTCTGTTGAGTGTTGTAAGAAGAAGGGGGGATGCCACACAGTGGTAAAAATGGACTTGTCCCAACTTTTTTGGGATTTGTTGACGCCATGAAATTTTGAAACAACATATTTTTCCCTTAAAATGATACATTCTCTCAGTTTAAACTTTTGATCTGTGATTTGTGTTCTATTCTGAATAAAATCTTAGATGTTGGCACCTCCACATCATTGCATTCACAATTTGTTTAGTGTCCCAACTTTTTTGGAATCTGGTTTGTATCTAAACTCCTGAATTTTTCCCATATCAAGATTGTTTTAAAAGATTACAAGAAAGAAACGGTTAGGCTCTGTCTCCCCGACGGTCTGAATGAATCCTAAACAGCAACACAAAACACGGAAACATCACTTTGTCCAGCCCCAGCAGCTAATGCACCGCTCCATTTGCCTTCGGGCCTAATGACTTCAGCTGCTGAAGTTCTTTTCCCCATAAAGACTGAAACTCGCTGCACGTTTTAGGATTAGATTTTCTCCAAACGGTGGAGTGCAGGTGTTTCCATGATGCATCGTGCCCGCTTCAGTCAGTGAGGATAATGGAAACAATCAGTTAATGGGCCGGTGAGAGGAAATGAAGCCTCGTTAGTGAAGATGGAGCACTCAGCAGGAACAGGTGATCATCTGGACCGATTTTTTTGAAAACAAAGTGGTAAACATTCAATCTGTCAGGAAAAAAATACCCGTTAAAAATCCATTATGTAGCTTTTTTTTTTTAAAGCTTATCAGCTACAGCGCTGATTCAGCCGTTTATTTATGAGGAAATCTGGAGAAATTATGAACAGAATCATGCATTAAAAAAGTCCCAACTCTGGTTAAATTTTTTTTTTTAAAGTTCACAATCAGATTTGAGTGAGATATAAAAGAATAAAATATATAAAAACAAGCCCGAGACAAACGGTGCAATACTTCATTCATGCACCTCTGCGGCTGCCAAAACATAAAAGATAATTAAATAAACAAAAGAAGGTAATTTTGAATCAGCAACACATCTCAAAAAAGTTGTGACAGGAGCAACAAAAGTCTGAAAGTGGTAAAAAATAAGAAACAGCTGGAGGAGCATTTAGGTCATTGAGAGGTCTGGGTATTACAAGAGGTGAAATCTCTCAGAAGATGGGCAGTCACCAGTCTGCGAAAAATTAATGCAACAATTTCAGAATAATGTTCCTCAACTGAAAAAAAAGGTTTGTAGGCTCAATCATCCAGAAAGATAACAAAAAAGTTTAAATCATATCATCTGGACCGCAGTTTTTTAAGGGAGAAATGTTTCATCTTCCATCCAGAAGACTTCATCTGCGGTCTGCCCCATACGTGGCCCATTGCTGTGTTTCAAGCCAACCTCCTGTTGGAATCTCAGAAGAATAATTTTAACACAGGCAAAAGGATCTATCTGTCCAAAACAACCAATCAGCATCAAAAACAACACTGTATCAGTATCTTTGTTGATTTTAAAAAAAGCATTCGATACTATTGATCACACCATTCTCCTTGAAAAACTGAACAAATATGGTATTAGAGGACCAGCATTACAGTGGGTATCTAGCTACTTAAAAAATAGGAAACAATTTGTACAAATAAATGATGTAAGATCTGACCTCTGTAATATCACATGTGGAGTTCCCCAAGGCTCTGTACTTGGACCAAAGCTTTTTATTTTATATGTGAATGACTTGGTAAATGTGTCAGGACTCCTTAAATGTGTACTTTTCGCAGATGATACCACTTTTTTCTGTTCAGGTGAAGATATAGAACAAATGTTAGAATTGATAAAGACAGAATTTGTCAAGATACAAACTTGGTTTAAAATAAATAAATTATCATTAAATCTAGAAAAAACTAATTACATGATATTCGGTAATAAAAAGAAAACTGTTGATGTTCCACTCAAAATTGAGGATGTTGAGATTTGTAGAGTGAATGAGGTGAAGTTTTTGGGTGTTATCATTGATGACAAACTGACATGGAAACAACACATAAATTCTGTAAGAATAAAAATAGCTAAATCGATAGCAGTACTGTACAAAGTCAGAGACCTATTGAATGATAAAGCTCTGTATTTGTTGTATAACACAATCATTGTTCCACACTTAATCTATTGTATTGATGTTTGGGGGAATGCGTGTAAAACAATCACAAAGCCTATTTTTGTATTACAGAAAAGAGCTGTAAGAATTATCACTAGAAAGCATTACCGTCATCCATCAAGTACATTATTTTATCAACTAAAATTACTGAAGTTCCATGATTTGGTAGACTATAATATTTTATCAGTTATGTATAGAGCTCAAAATAATGCATTACCTTTAAATATCCAAATGCACTTTGTTAAAAGACAAAGTTGTTATAATCTTAAGGGAACAGAGTTGTTTGTAAAACCACAATTCAGAACCAGTTTGAAGGGACGTTCTACCTCAATTCAGGGAATTAGATTATGGAATGGCTTGGAGAATGTAGTTAAAAATGCCAAGTCAATGTTTACATTTAAAAAAATGATCAAAACAAATATGTTAAAAAAATATATGTGAAATAACGTAATGTGTATTGTATTAGTTAGAAAATTAGAAAGTGTTAGTCATTTTGTACTGTATTAGTATTAGTTAGAAAACTAAAAAGAATTAGTCATTTTGTACTGTTGGTTGAAGAATATTATTGTTTAACCTGATTGTTGGAAAAAGTTGGTTGAAGATTATTATTGTTTACATGGTTTGACTACTGTTGTTTAATCTGATTGTTGGAGATAAGGGGCAGATATAATAAGATTTATTCTTCTTTCTGCCACCTTTCATTTTTTTACATTTTGTACACTATCATTATGAGATTGCCTTGTATTGTTTCTTTTGTAAAAAAATGAACAAATTTAATAAACATAAAAATCAAACGTTCAATGTTTCTCCCTTAAAGAAAAAGGTCCAGATGACAAGATTCAACCTTTTTTTTCCTGAACAGAAAGTTAAATGTTCTGGGGTCATATTGATCCATGTGGAAACCACAAACACCACATCCTCTATTCTAAAGACAAGAGGGACCATCCAGCCTGTTATCAGGACACAGAAAGAAAAAAAAACACTGCCTCTCTAATGGTATGGGGGTGCATAAATGCCTTCCATACGCAGTTCACACATCTGGAAAGGCTCCACCAATGCAGAAAAGCTTATGCAGTTTCCAAATCAGCGTCTTTTCCAGGGAAGGCCTTGCATATTTTATGCTAAGCTACATGCTGCAGCCATTACAGCAGCACGGCTTCATAATAGAAGAGTCTGGGACTGAACCGGGCTGCTTGCAGTCCGGACCTCTCAGCAACTGAAAATATTTAATACATCGTGAAACAAGAAAATTCAAGCAAAGAAGAACCAGATCTGATGATCCTCCATCAGACTCGAACGAGACACTCTCCAGAACCCCCAACAACTGGTCTCCTCAGGTCCTTGACGTTTCCAGACTGTTGTTAGAAGAAGAGATGCTTCAGAGGAGACCTGGAACAAATTTCAACAGTTTTGCTGCTTCCATCAAATTCATTTTTTTTCTCTCAACAAATTGGTTTAATTTCTTAGTTTAAATATTCAAAAAGAGTTTTTGAAATTTGAAAAAACTTTTATTTACATTTACACAATGTCCTAACGCTTTCAGGATTTTTGTTGTCAAAAGAAACAGGAGGTGGAATGTTGCAGAAAGTTACAAACTGAACAAACAAAAACATGATCAGTGCATCAACATTAAGTAAAGTAGGTTTTGTAGCAAATAATTTTCTTCTCAGATGAACTTTAACAATTCTTAAACTATTTAATTTCTTAGGAGCTCATTTTCAGTGAAAGTTTCTGTTTGAAGTTTTTTTTTGAAGTGCTGCTTATTAAGTATCAAATGTTCTCACGTAATTATTATTTTATTTTACTGTTTGGGTAAAAAATAAAGAAGCTTTCTGTCAAAACCAAAAATGTACCAACGGTCTTCTGCACAGGCTCTGGCCTGGTTTCTCACGTCCTCGGAAAAGGAACGTTTTCTAAAAGCAAAGTTCCTCCTGCTCTCTGACACTGTCGTAGCACCATCCTGGGGAAAGCCCAGATCCTAAAGGGTGAGTCCGTGTCCACAGTGACTCTGTCACTGTGGAGCGAGTGGGATGCCCCTGGTGTCGGTGACTTGGCTTTCCTGCAGGTTTTTCACCAGCTGTGCGAGCCAGCGTTTGGTGGTGGTGTCGTCCTTCAGCACCTGGGCGAAGGTGCTGTCCTTCAGCTGGTCGGGAAGACACTGACGCAGCGCCTCTCTGGCTCTGAAGAAACATCAGCACATTAATTAAACATCGTCTTTATGTTGGTGGCTTTTTGTGACCAGCAGTTGGTCGACGGACTCAACAAAAAAATGGAAACAAATGACGTCAGGTTGCGGTGAAACGAGATCCGAAGATTTGTTTTGGCTGTTTTATTCTGTTAGTCGACACAACTTACCGTATTTTCCGGCCTATAAGTCGCAGATTTTTTGAAAACTAATTTTCATGTCCTGCGACTTACACGGCGAAACGACATATTTAGGGATTTTCCCCCATATTTTTAGACCAATTTTTGGCTGAGAGATGACCGTTTCCATTCATTCTGACGAAAAAAATGGAGCAGTACCACTTTCGGCCGCTAGGGTCCACTGACCGTTCCCAGCTCATGTGTCCGACAGCAGACTCATCTGGTCGGACTCACTCTGTCGCAGCACGGCCTCCTGCTCTCTGGAGGTCTGAACTACTGTTACCTCAGTGTTTGTTAGCAAAATAGCTCAAGAACCACAGGACAGATTTTGATGAAACTTACAGAAAGTAATCACTGGATGGACATTTACAACTGATAAGCTTTAGGAGATGTTTGAGCTAAAATTCGATTTATTTATCATTTATTTTCACAGCGCGCGCGCACGTTTGGAAGACAGTCAAAGCGAAACAATTTAAATCCAGCTGATTTGACCATTACGTGCATTTATTAAGGAAAAGTTCAGCTCAGATACACCTTTACTATAATGTCAGCAAACAAATATATTTTTTAGGTGTTTATCGTGTTGAATTTTAAAGAAATGCAGCGTTCCCACCTGCTACGGGTGCACGTTTTGCACGTAGCGAAACAATTTTTTTAATTCAGCTGATTTGACCATTACGTTCATTTATTAAGGAAAAGTTCAGCTCAGACACATCTTTGCTATAATTTTCAGCAAACAAATAATTGTTTTTAAGTGTTAATCTTGTTAAAGTCCTACCGTGCATGCTCCTGTGGCCATTTTGCAGCCAATCCATTTTTGGCAAAACACCGGCCCACATTTCCGGGTTGTCACCGCTGACGCGTAACATATGCGACGTGTCAGCGGTGACGCATAATAGATGTAACGTATACGGAGGTGCGACACGTTTATGGATTTTTCCACTTTATTGGACATAATTGGACTAATGGGACATGGCTTTTAGGGCGGAAAGTACAGTATTTGTTTGATTTGAGAGTCTTTCAGTGCCTGAATCCTTCAGACAGCAGACATACAGCCACAATAAATGCTCCAGTAAAGGAAGTGAAAATTAGATTTTAGATGTTTGTTTCAACTAAAAGGCTCTGGATGTGAACACCCAACCCAACCCAGAAACCTTCAGCCTTTATTGTTACAAACACAGGAGATTCTTTTAAAGTAAACCCGTGAATAAGGGTTAAATTACATTTACTGTAAATGTTTATCTAATGGTGTATCAAGCACGTCTTTGGATCCATCTCCTGGGTTATTTAAGAGCGCTCCTCTTCGAGCTGCATTCCTGAGATCTAACACCGAAATTCCTGTTGAGACAGCGGCCATGATGGACATAAATCTGCACTTATCAGATGGAAGACTGCAGCAGAGAGCTGTAACCTGACCTAAAACACTACAGTACTCTGAGACGCTGGCAGCGGGATGTTTTGAGAAGGCAGAAACAGCAAGAACAGGACGCTCAGACATATTTTTCTTCCTAATCACACCAACCAAACTTCGTAATATTCTAAAAGAAAAAAGGCAAAGTTAAATGTGAATCTGTCCCCTGCGACGGAGCTTTAGGGCCACGCTAAGAAAAAAAAAATTAAAAGCCATAAAAATTACGAGAATAAAGTCGTACGAGACTTTTTTTCCTTTTTTTGCAGCTCTCGTTGATTTATTTATTGACTTTTCAGCCCGTGACTTTTATGACTTTTCAGCCCGTGTCATCACTCAAACCTCCTACTATAACCACATCACTCCTGTCCTGCAGCAGCTCCACTGGCTCCCAGTTAAATCACGCATCATCTTCAAAATTCTACTTCTCACGTTCAAATCTATCCACAACCTTGCCCCTCCTTATCTATCTGACCTCCTACAAATCTCCATCCCATCACGCTCTCTCAGATCCTCCTCTTCACTACATCTCCATGTACCCTCTGCCCACCTCTCCACCATGGGGAGCAGGGCCTTCACCTGCTCTGCCCCTCACCTCTGGAACGCTCTACCGCCAGACCTTCGAAACACCACCTCCCTTTCTCTGTTCAAGACTGCTCTGAAAACACATCTCTTTAGACTAGCTTATCATTAACTTTACTAAATGTATTTTATATTATTTTGTATTTTATATTCTTTATTTATTTTATATTTCAATTTTTCTTGCTGTAAATGTTAGCAAATGACCAATTTGCTGACATTCGGATTGGTCATTTGCTGACACGTGTCCTTGGGTGTCCTGAAAGGCGCTTTTAAATAAAATTATTATTATATTTTTTTTTTCCACGAGTCGGATCCACAATGCGACCTGTCAATCATTCCAGTAGGCGTGTCAGCAAATGACCAATGCGAAGCTAAATGAGTCGTAATATTATCTGAACTCTGACACAAAAAGCAGGTTCACTGCATTTTAACTGTGGTAAAATAAAGAATGTTGAGCATCTTGTTAAGTTATACTTTGGTATTGGTTTTACAAATAAGCAGATAGTTAATCTGTTAGCACATCAGCATCAGGACTTTGAACCTGCTTACAGTAAGGTGGTCTGATGGGCTGCAGCGCAGCTCTGCAGGTAAGGAGCATTTAGCTTCGGATTGGTCATTTGCTGACACGCCTAGTGGATTGACTGACAGGTCGAGTCTAGATCTGACTCGTGGAAATTTTTTTTTTTTTTAAATACAGTAAACAAGCTAAAAAAAAAAGTAAAAAAAAAAAAGAGTCTTGTACGATTGAGCATGCATCAGGGGAGTCTTGTACGACTTTATTCCCGTAATATTAAGACTTTATTCGACTTTATTCTTGTAATTTTAAGGCTTAATTTTTTTTTCTTAACATGGCCTTAAAGCTCTGTCGTAGTCCCCGCAACAAAAAGAGAAGGATGTTCCAGCTGTGCTGCTTTGTTCAAACTTTCAGGACTAAATGGAAGACGGTGCATGAAGTATAATTGTAAAAGTCCTTATTACTGTAAGTACTCAATAACTACTTAAAAGGTACTGGAGGAAGACACAGCTTTTTTTTTCCCCCCAAGTTTATTTTAGATTTTTGAAGTACATTACAGAAGAAATGTGAAAAGTACAATATTAACAATGTACTGTCCGTTTAATTGAACACCAAAAGAACGAGTATCTTAAAAAATAAAAATAAACCAGAGACAATAATAATAATACCCATAATAA
>JBBPBX010003361.1:48812-72855 GCA_038048925.1 Garcialebias charrua
TTTGAATTTTTTTATTTTGAAGCCGATTTACGCAGTTTACGGTTTCCCGTTTTGCTAGCTGTGGAGGCTACAGCTGCCTGTACTCTCTAAAAAAGCTAAGTCTGGTCCTCTGGACATTCAAAAAACAAAACAAAACTTGTTGGAGCAAGCTGGACAGGCAGCAGCTGTTTTATGGACAGCGGTTTTACAACGTAAACAAATGGAGAATCCGGAGGAGGGAGGGAGAAACGGAGGAAATGGCTTCACCAACATTCCAGAGTAGGAAATTAACTCTTTTTTTCCCCTTCATTCTGGCTCTGAAATGTACAGGTATGTGTTTTTTGATAATTATGTAGGGTACTGTGTTAGGATAGGCTAAGTGTTTGGTAAAATACAGTACTGTACGTATAAGGTGCAGTTTGGACGTATGTTTCGAGTTACGTCGAAATTCGCTTTACGACGCCACGTAGGAACGGAACTCCGTCGTAAGTCGGGGACTACCTTTATGAGAACCTGCTGAACCTCAGAGCATGTGCCCACCAGCTTGTCTTCATCTTTACCAGAACCTTCAACCTATCCCTGGCCCTGACAGTCGTCCCTTCCTGCCTAAAATCAACTACAGTACAATCATTCCAGTACCGAAGAAGTCAGCCAGTCTGAATGATTATCGTCCTGTGGACCTCACTCCAGTAATCATGAAGTACTTTGAGAGTTTGGTTCTCCAGCACATCAAGAGCCTTCTCCCTCCTGGCTTCGACCCATACCAATGGGCATATCACACAAACAAGTCCACAGAGGATGAATAGCTCTTAACTCTGCACTTAGTCACCAGGAGCAGCAGCAGAGCTACAGCCGGATACTCTTCGTGGATTACAGTTCAGCTTTTAATACAATCATCCCGGACACTCATCTCCAAACTGGATGTTCCCGGCCTCTCCACTCTCACTTTTGCCTGGTAAAGGACTTTCTCACCAATCGACCCCAGACTGTGAGACTAGTTGGCCCCCATCTCTCCTCCACTCACACGCTGAACACCGTCTCTCCACAGGGCTGTGTGCTGAACCCCCTCCTGTATTGTCTCTACACCCACAACTGAAGACCAGCCCACAACAACAACCTTGTCATCAAGTGTACTGAATGACAGCACAGTGGTCATACATATCCTAAAGGGAGATGAGACAGCTTCCAGGAAGGAGGTCCTGAAGCTGGCAGCCTGGAGTTCAAAGAACAACCTGGCTCTGAACACCAAGAAAACCAAGGAGATCCATCATAGACTTCAGGAAATACAGCACTGATCCAGCCCCCCTCTAGATCAACGGTGAATGTGTCCAAGCAGAGGGTCCTAACCTCCCGGTTTCTTGGTGTCCTTGTCTTCACTGACCTCTCCTGGACGGACAACATCACAGCGGTCACCAAAGAAGCTCAACAGCAGCTTCACTTCCTGAGCTTCAACTCCTAAGAGTTCTCAGAAGTACAGTACAAATGGTAAATGGAGCTTATTTATATAGCGCTTTCCAGCCCCCTATGAGGGGCCCCAAAGCGCTTTACAATACCAACTAGGGATGCACCGATACTAGATTTTTGAAAACCGAGTACAAGTACAAGTACTTACATTAAAGTACTTGCCGATACCAAGTACCGATACAAGTACTAATTAATATTTTTAAAAATCATTCTAATTAACTTAAACTGTTTATTTTCATTAGACACTTCAAACATAAATAAACAAAGTACATTACTATTGCTGGTGTAGATTCTCAGTCGTCCAGGACATGATAAAATCAAAAAAGGCGTTCAATACAGAACAACTGGACTTTATTTGTAACAAACAAGACGTTTCGCTCATCATCCGATAACATTGAGAAAGCTTATCGGATGATGAGCGAAACGTCTTGTTTGTTACAAATAAAGTCCAGTTGTTCTGTATTGAACGCCTTTTTTGATTTTACATTACTATTGGTAATCTGTAAAGTATGTCCAAACTTGTACAAAAAATAAAATGTTTTACATTTGAACTCTTACATAGTCAATGAAATTAAATGAAACTGGTATTGGGTCCTGTAGTATCGGAGCCCTTTTATGAGTACAGTACAAGTACGAGTAAACGCACATGGTATCGGACCGATACCCGATACTGGTATCGGTATCGGTGCATCCCTAATACCAACCATCCACCCATTCATACACACATTCATACACCGGTAGCGGCAGACTGCCACCTCCAGGATGAGCTCCCACCATTCACCGCTCGTGCGTCCGAGGGAGACTCCTTTGCTCGGACACGCTCTGCTCCAACACGGCCTCCTCATCCCTGGAGGTCTGCCACCTCCAGAACCTAGCTCACCAGGCGAACCTGCGTGCAAGACGCTTTCCAGTCCTACCGGGAGCAACTTGGGGTTAAGTGTCTTGCCCAAGGACACAACGACATACGGTGTGGGGAACCGGGATTCGAACCGCCAACCTTCCGATCGGGGGACGACTGCCATTACCACTACAGGTACACCACGGCCGCCCCTACAACCTTCCAGCCTGCTGGTGACCTTCTATTGCTTGTCCATTGAGAACTTGCTGACATACTGCATCACACTATGGTATGGCAGCTGCACCGTGACAGACAGGGAGAGGTAGTAGAGAGGCTCCAGAGATTATAAATGTGGCATAGAAGGTCACTGGATGCCTTCTCCCCTCTCAGATGAATATTTACGTCTCCCGCTGCCTCAGCAGAGCAAAACACATTATCAAGGATGGTTCTCACCCTAGTTTTGAACCGTTTGACCTGCCACACTCAAGGAGGTGCTACAGGTGCAGCAGAACAAAAATGAACAGACTCGAGAACTGTTTTTCCCCATCAAAAGCCATAACCATTCTGAACTCACACATGCACTGATTGCACAGCCTAACCTTCCTTACACCTCAACTTCATTTACAATAATTTTACTCACCTACTGTGCACTTTTTAATATGTTAAACGTCTAAGTACTTAATTTGTTGACAATATTGCACAATACCATAACAGAGCAATATCTGCAGCGTGTAAAATACCACTACTGTTTCAAAGCAATGCTGTTTTTAGCATATTTTATTTATTTAGTTTTAGTTTTTTTTGCTTGTGTATGTTTGCACTGTGAGAGGAGTTGCTTTTAATTTCATTGCACATCATGGGAAGAAATTAATTCAATCACAAAAATCCTACTTCAAAAGAATAAAATCTGATTCTATCTATCTATCTATCTATCTATCTATCTATCTATCTATCTATCTATCTATCTATCTATCTATCTATCTACTGTATCTATCTACTGTATCTATCTATCTATCTACTGTATCTATCTATCTATCTATCTATCTATCTATCTATCTATCTATCTATCTATCTATCTATCTATCTATCTATCTATCTATTTCCAAATAACAAATAAAGCTTAATGCATTTTCATTTGATGAAAAAGTAGAGTATTGAATAACATCACACAATAAATAAAACGTTGTTAGATAGCATATATGTTGATGCTTTAAAACACACATAAAGCTACTGTATACTGTAGACGTTTACAGAAAAAAATACCCACCGTTCCCGTAGTTATCATTCTCTGAAGCTCTCTGATGTCCAAATGATACTTAAAACTTTTTATAACTGCTACATAAAAATTAATTATATATTTTTAATCTAAAACGCAATAACTACTGGCTAGCTACTTATCAGTTAGCTAGGTCGTGTATGTCGACACTCGACAGTTGTGTCTTGTGAAGTTAACGTTAAAATTTCGCGAGATGATGGCAGCAAATTAAAATATCGCGAGAAGTTGATAAAAGCTGCTCTCCAAAAGAAGAAAAGAGGAACAACTCTCGCGAGATTACGGCCTGCGCACCTTTCTTTATGTTTCTTTTCGTTGAACTGACCAAATCTCGCGAGATGAGGACGGAACGCACTCTCCTCGTACCAAACGTTCCCGCCATCATCGCACGTCGCTGTGAGGCGTCAACAACAAACCAACTGGAGAGAGACGAATGCCGGTGAAACCCACTTTCTTCTCCCGGAGGAACACCCAGAGAGGTAGTTCTGCATGCTACACGCTTGAAGGTGAGCCCAGCACCGCCGACAGGCAACGAGCCTGTCCAACGCGATCAAACCGCGGCTCTGTTTTCATCCCCAGTTTACAATCAGGCAAATTAGCCACTCGGCTAGCTCCCGTTAGCCTGTTAGCAGGTGCGCTAATGTCGGCCTCCTCCTCCTTCCATTAAGCGCCTGCAGAAAAAATAAAGACGACTTTGCTCCAAATCGCTGTCTTTAAGTTTCTCTGTGGTGTTCTTTCTTTAACTTTTCTGCTTGGGAACACATCTGTGACCGACTGACCTTCGAAAATAACTTAATTAGATGAAACCGAAGCACGTCGACATTGAGTTCTCTCAAACAAACGCGTTAAGCTAATACCAAAACAGTTACTGTATTTAATTAAACTACTGTAGTTTCCTTTCTTTGGAAAACGGCCCCTCTGTTCTGTGCTGTGCTTGATGTGCTGATATGTTGAAGTAAAGTTCGTGTTTTTTTGTGAATTTCAGCAAGAATTTGTAAAACCTGATCTGTTTTTTGTGTATAAATGGGCTGAGACTATCACAGTTACTTGAACTGAATGAGCCAGATTATCTGCAGGGCATCGTTTGAAATCTCAATATTTTTTAAAACTTACTAACTAAACTGTGTACAGTACTAGTATGTGGACGTAATACTCGCTCATCCAGTGCATTATGTACCTTTTAATTATAAAGTGCCCCATGTGTTGTAGTTTTATTGACATGAAGATTATATTTCTCTGTTTTTAGACCAGTTTGAAACACTAAAATACCTTTTAGAAAGCCTGGAAAACTGTTGATCAAGAACACTTTATATTTATGCAGAACAATCTGACGTTTTAGGATGGAAATAACAAACATCAAGGGGAACCAGAGTTGCCTTCTCTGACAATTTTTTTTATTTTATTTTTTTTAGAAAAAGTTGTTTTTAATCAACTTAAGAGGTTTTTAACAGCCAACAACATTGGTGAAAAATTCCAGTCAGGTTTTAAATCAGGACGCGGCACAGAGACAGCCCTTTTAAGAGTTTTTAATGACCTTCTTTTAACTGTTGATGCAGGATGCTCTGCTGTTTTAGTGCTTCTAGACCTTTCTGCTGCCTTTGATACTGTGGACCACAACATCTTGTTGTCACGACTTCAGCAGGTGGTCGGTATCAAAGGCACAGTTTAATCCTGGTTTAGATCCTACCTAGCTGACAGGAGTTTTTCTGTTCTCTCAGAGAAATGTTCTTCATCTCCAGCTCCTCTGATCTGTGAGGGACCCCACACAAGGGTCTATTTTAGGTCCACTGCTTTTTAATCTTTACATGTTGCCTTTGGGGTCCATTTTTAGAAAACAACATCCCTTTACATTGCTTTGCTGATGATACCCAGTTATATCTTCCGATTGAGTCAGACAGGGTCACTTCACTGGATCCACTCTTGAACTGCCGAAACGACATTAAAGTCTGGTTAAAACAATATTTCTGAAGTTAAATGAAAAAAAAAAGTAATCAGCTTTGGTAATTGTAATTCTTGGCCCTTTGGCTTCATACAGCCACTCTTATGTCAGGAATCTGGGAGTTATGTTTGATAGTGCTTTTAAATTAGACAAACAGATAAATGCAGTTGTTAAATCCAGTTTCTTCCATCTAAGACGTATTGTAAAGGTGAAGTCTTGTCTCTCTTTCAGAGACCTTGAAAAGGTGACTGTAATTCATTGTATGTTGGTTTTAGACAAATCATCTTTGCATCGTTTACAATCTGTCCAGAACGCAGCAGCTCGTCTTTTAACAGCAACTAAACAAATAGGAACACATAACCCCTGTCCTGGCTTCTCTCCACTGGCTCCCTGTCTACTTCTGGATTGATTTTAAGATTTTATTGCTTGTTTTTAAAGTCTTAAAAGGCTGACCCCGTCATATTTATGGGATCTTATTAACATCTACACTCCAGATCCAGACTGAAGTCCAGAGGTAAAAAAAAAATACAAAAAAAAAAAAAGAAAGACTCATCTGTATTCCTTGGTATTTGATCCACGCAGTCTGAGAACAAAATTTGAGCTGATTACTGTATACAGTATTGTTGTGTGTGGTATTATTGTTAACTTTATCATGTTTTTTAGTGGCATTAGATGCATTTTTACTCTGTATTTTTTTTATCTGTCTTAACTGTAAAGCACTTTGTTCAGCTTTTGTTGTTTTTACGTGCTATATAAATACATTGACATTGTGCTTCAATTTACTGCAGACACATTAAAGGTGCAGTCTGCAGTTTCTGTAGAACGCAGCACAGAAAAATTTTCAACAGGGAAAGCATTCTGATCCCTCCCCCTCAGAGCCATATATGGCTCTGCTCCCCCTTGCTCTGCTGAAATTCAAATTCAAGCTCTGTTTTTATTGGCTGGTTAAAAACTCTGTTTTTATTGGCTGGTTAACGGTGGGTCACTGTGGCTTTTTAGAAATGCTTTTAGTAACACCTGGAGAAGCAAGGGGACTATAGTTTTTTCAAAGATTACTTTGTCTAACATCAGTCTTTCAGGAGACAGTGACAGAGTGAAGAAATATTAAAAATATATTTTTAGAAAACTTACAGACTGCACTACAGAGACTGCAGACTGCACCTTTAATGCTTGTGCTTGACCTTGCGAGATGTTTGTGGTGAAATAACATGGCTGATTCAAAGTACGGTAGTTATCTTGTCATGTCTTGTGTACTGACACACGTTTTGATGTCTTTTGTGTAGGATTTGATTGATTGCAAGTCCAAGCCTGCCAGGTGCAGGAAGGATTGTAAGCCATGGCAACCTTAGTGCCCAAAGTGTCCAGTGGTGGCACCATCAAGATCCGCTTCGACAGCATCGACCAGGGCACTACCAAATGGAAAGAAGGAACTTTTGAGATTTTAGAGAAGGACAACAAAGTTAACCTATGTCTGAAATTCAACAGTGGTGGCGCTTCTAAAACATTTCAGGTACAAGTTGTTTGTCTTCTCAGTTGGTGTAACTTTTACATCAGAGGTGGGAATCTTTAGGTATCTCATGATTTGCTTCAGAGGACTGCGGTTTGATTGTAAAGTAAATTGATGCATCCATTATCATACCACAAACAAAATCATGAGAATGTATTAGCTCAGAGCTAAAAGAAGCCAAATATTTTGCACTAGGCTGCAGTATAAAACAATTCAATTCATTTCTGTTTATTTATACAGTATAGCGCCAAATCACAACAGAAGACGTCTCAGGGCACTGTACAGAAACATTCACATGATACATATAAATTCAGTTAATAACGTTATCGAAGGAAGCAACTGATTGCTTTGCGTTTGCCGGGTTAATTTTGTCAGTTTTTGAAGAAGTTGCTGTATAAAGTATTAAATACACATTAAGCGCTTTGGGGCTCCTCACAGGGGGCTGGAAAGCGCTATATAAATAAGCTCCATTTACCATTTATAGGGCTTTGCAGACCATTTTTTTCCTCAAAAAATGTTCATAAATTCTATTTTTTTTCTTCTTCTTTTTTTTATGTGGGGAATAAAATAATATCCCACTTTATTTTTTTACTTTGGATTTTAACAAAAAATGCAGAAAAAAAGCTTTTTAGTTGATTTTAATAAATTTAATACGTTTGTAAAATGTTTAAAATCTGCCTTTAAAATGATAATTAAAAACAGTTTTGTAAACTTCAGTTCCTTGCTTGTTTGCAAGCATATGAGAGTAAAGAAACAGTCACTCTTTTTTGGTAAATAAATGGTAAATGGAGCTTATTTATATAGCGCTTTCCAGCCCCCTGTGAGGAGCCCCAAAGCGCTTTACAATACCAGCCATCCACCCATTCATTCAGACATTCATACACCGGTAGTGGTAGCCTGCCTTGCAAGGCGCCATCCAGACCTACCGGGAGCAACTCGGGGTTAAGTGTCTTGCCCAGGGACACAACGACACATGGTGGGCGGATGCGGGATTCGAACCTCCAACCTTCCGATCATGTATTTCTCAAATGAACTTAAAATTTACTCTAGATTTTATAATTCCAGTAAATATAGCATCAAAATATATTGATCTCACTGAATGGTGATGATGATGGGGTTGTTGCCACCTCCCGTTTCTTTTATTTTGTTGGTTTGGACTTATTTTTTCTCTGAAGTTCCTCTGGGCTGCTTTTAGCCTCTTCAGCACCGAGGCAACAGACTTTTAACTGCGATACATTAGTGTTTTGGAAACATTTCACCTAAACTGGCGGAACAGGATTATTGTTTTTTTTTTTATTGCTGAATAATAAGGGAAAGTTTGTTGAAGTGATAAATGAGAATCTTCACCAGCACACCTCTTTCATTGTTTGCTAGTGAACGTGGTCACATATTTCCTCACACATTTTCACAAACAAACAGTGAAGTTGTCAGTGAATGCAGCAGGCCTGTCTGCCCTCCTCACAGAGTTCAACAGTTTGCTCATGGGGTAAGATGCTTGCAAAGTTAAATGTGGCAAAGCTATTTTCAAGTAAAATCAGTAATTGATTGTTGTTGTTTTTGTGTTTGGAGCAACTTTGATTGACAGCCCTGCTCATCTCTGTTTGGCATCTTGTCTTTGTTGCGTCTTCCTGCCAATTAGATAGATGACTTTACCAATTGCCATTTATAATGTATGTGAATGTTTCTGTTCAGTGCCCTGAGATAACTTCTGTTGTGACTTGGTGCTATATAAATGAACTGAATTGAATTGCGTGCACACTCCGCAACATGACGTTATCAATGTTAACTCCATCTTCTGCGCCAGATTGTCCCCAGGAAATGTCAAATGCAGACATGAATGAATCGGCATCAGTTTAAAAATGTTAAAAAACTGACGTGTTTTGTATGCAGATTTTGTGATATTTTATGTGCTGTAATTAGACATAAAGTTCTTCCTGATGTTTAGGTCAGTGCCTGAATGGAAGATTAATTGGACTTTTGCTGAAACAGGAGACCGTGGTAGAAACAAATCTCTTTATATTTGACTAATTGCTCATTTGAACATCTTGAATTGTTTTGTATCCCCTCAGCTGAACCAGAACGTAAAAAGCTTCTCTCAGAATCTTAACCGGATCTTGTTGACTCTGAAGGACCACAGCGTCATCACATTGGATAAAATGCCCTCCTCTTTGGTTCAGAGGACAAAAGAATACTTGGAGAAACTGAAGCAGGGAAAGTCAGGTAATCGGATCTGTTTTTCCATTTTCATTTTCACACTGAAGGAACTCTTTTGGGCAGTCTTAAACCAAACTGTCAACGCCATAAAAACTTTTAGACTTTTTTTAAGGGGTGGGGTAATTGCCCCTCGGGGATAATAAAGATACCTGAAATTGAAATAAAAATTTACTATAACATCAGCAAACAAATATTTTTTTTAGGTGTTTATCTTGTTAAATTTTAAAGAGATGCAGGTTTCCGCTCGCTGCGCATGCACGTTTTGCAGATCCGATGAAGCGAAACTATTTAAATCCAGCAGATTTGACCATTATGTGCATTTATTAAGGAAAAGTTCAGCTCAGACACATCTTTGCTATAATTTTTAGCAAACGAATAATTGTTTTTAAGTGTTATTCTTGTTGATGTCCTTCTGTGCACGCTCCTGTGGCCATTTGGCAGCCAATCCATTTTTGGCAAAACACCGGCCCACATTTCCGGGTTGTCAGCGGTGACGCGTAAAGGGCGAGATACACTCGAGCGTCCTCACGATACGCCAATACGCAGCGTACGTACGCCCCGTACGCAGCGTAGCCCCGCGTAGCCCCTCAGGGCAAGTACGCGCAAAAGTATTTTTTTACTACGCATACGCGATTCGCATACGCGATGCGCGGTGTCTGATCTAAACTTCCCCGGCGCCGGACTGTTTTGTATGTTACACAAATGAAATAAATTCCTCTTTTTTATCGCTGATCGGGCCTTTTCTTTTGTTTTTTTGCCTAAAGTCAAGTAACCGCTTCTTCCTCCGTTCACTCGATGAATGAAATGAATGAATTCAGGTCCTACCTGGGTGCGCGATGTTTTATATATTCCCTGGTGGGCTGTGGGCTGCAGGAAAAGCACTCCGTGCTCAGCTGCTCATATTACAACAAGGAGAACGCGAGCGTTTGGAGCGAAAAACTAGCGGAAGTGACGATCGGAAGTGACGGTACGGAGGAAATGACGTTAGAATTTGGAGCGAAAACACGAGAATCTACGCGAGAACGAAAGCCGAGTGTAGCAGCGGCTCCGTATACGCGCGTATACGTCCGTATACGCGCGTATACGGAGTCTGCTTCAGTGTATCTCGGGCTTGACATACGCGACGCGTCAGCGGTGACGCATAATAGATGCGACGTGTACGGCGGTGCAACATGTTTATGGATTTTTCCACTTTATTGGACATAATTGGACTGATGCGACGTCAGGGTATCCGCGGGGTTGTAAAAGGTATTAAAAGGCAGTACCGTATTTGTCGGTGTAAAATACGCTCCTGTGTATAATACGCTTTGTCCAATTATTGGAAATAAACCAGAAAAAAATGTACATAATACGCTTCGGTGTTTAATACGCATCTATTATGCGTCACCGCTACGCGACGCGTCAGCGCCTTATTTGCCCTGCTTAAAATGGCGGCCACAGAAGCGGGCGAGCACCGAAGGAATTTACAACAAAACACGGTAAAAACTATTATTTCTTTGCGAGAAAAAATATATTTCTTAGCTGACTTTATAGCAAACGGGCTCCTGAGCTTAACAAAACTAACGAAATGTTCAAATCAGCTGGATTTAAAAAAGTAGTTCGCCGATTTGCATTCAGGCGGGTCGGACGCTTTCTTTCTTTAAATTTAGCTAAATAAACGCTTAAAAAATATATTTCTTAGCTGACTTTATAGCACACGGGCTCCTGAGCTTAACCAAATGTGAAATCAGCTGGATTTAAAAATCTGCGGTGTGGTTTATGAGTTACGGTATCTTGCTAACAAAAACAGCTAACCTCACAGCTAAATGCAGCTACATCCAGAGCAGGGGGCGGGCAGCGACAGAGTCAGTCCGACCAGAGGAGGCTTTTTTTGGACACATGAGCTAGAAACGGTCTGGAAGTGGCCCTCCTCTTCCTCTTCGCTCTCTGAGTCCTCTGCTGCTGCCCATAGTGGCCGAAACTGGTACTGCACCATTTTTGCCCAAAATGAAAAACAGCGAATCAGAGCTAAAAATGGGTCTAAAAATATGGGGGGAAAAATCTATAGATAATTCGCTTCGGTGTATAATACGCAGGACATTCAAATGAGCAAAAAAACTGCGTATTATACACAGACGAATACGGTAAATGGAATTAACACAAATTAAGGCCATTAAAAAGTATTAAAAAGTAATAAATGTCATCTGACGAGGTATTAAATTTTTAAAACCTACACAACTATATTTTTCTTGTTCTGTTGTCTAAAAAAATGTCTGTGAATTTATTTATCTTTTCTCATTTTATGTTCCGAGTAGGACCGTAGCTAAAAACTGACGTCATATCGTCAGTCAGTGTGCTCGCACCTACAGCTGCGCGAGGCTTATCATGTCTGTAAAAAGAAACAGGAAAGAGGAGCTCGGCTTTATCCTCCGACATTTAACAAGAAATGTACCTAAACAATCGTTTGTTAGCTCGAAATTATAGCAAAGGTGTGTCTCAGTCTAACGTTTTCTTAATACAGGTAGTCCCCGATTTACGAGCGCTCTGATCTACGAGGTTCCAGACTTACGAGCTGGCGAATTATTGGAAAAAACGCAAAAAATACTGAGTTTTCCTGTGTTTTTTCACCACAGTTCGTTAGCTAAACATGTGGACACACGTTTCCGATCATTTTTATGCACTCATAAGCAGTTTTTCGATGAAAAACGAGTGTTTGTAGTCGCGCTAGCAAAACCGTTCCAATTTACGAGCGAATTTCCGGACTTACGAGAAGCGTGGCGGCCGTTCCAAATTACGAGATTTCCGGTTTACGAGCGCCTCGTTGTAACGGATCTCGCTCGTAAATCGGGGACTACCTGTAAATGCACTTTAATGGTTAAATTGGCTTTATTTAAAAAAAAAAGTTTGCTGCCTGTGTGCTCCGTGATCCCTCAGCGGTGAGAAACAGGAAAAAGGAGCGCGGCTCGTTTCGCCGACATTTAACAAGGAAAATACCTAAACAATTATTTGTTAGCTCGAAATTATAGCAGAGGTGTGTTTCTGTCTATCATTTTCTTAATAAATGCACTTTAATGGTCAAATAAGCTGCATTTCGCCGGGGCGGTGCAGCTGGCTGGATTGAAGGTTCCAAGCAGAGCAGAAAGGTGGGGAGGGTATGGAAGGCCGATTGAGTCATTAATAGCTGGTGAAGATTCTCAGTCATCCAGGACATGGTGAATTCTAAAAAGTGCAAGAAAAAAACAAAAAGTGCAAGAAAAAAACAATAAAGTATAGTATAATAGTATAATAAATAGTATAATAAATAAAGTCCAGTTGTTTTTGTCTTGAACTTTTTTAAATTTGTCATTATAGACATGTTTTCCTATTACATGATATAACAGCCAACAGCATGCCATACTACTACTATGGGGCCATCTAGCCTGGTTAAAACCAGACCCTTGTCCTTCACTTCGCTTTGTACTAGGGTCTGGGATTTCTCCCATAGACAACGATTTCTCCGGTCGATTTTTGACCGGACCAATCAGAGAACAGAAGGCGGAGTTTTGTTAGTTTAGCCTGGCGAGGTCCAGGCTATCAGATAAATAGCTCAGAAACCACTCGGTGGATATTTTTTCTGCTACCAGTGTGTAATTATATGGCTCTAATTTACTGACTGTTGGCCTAGATGAAACATTTGAGATAAAATTCGATTTTTTATAATTTATTTTCGTAGCGCACCCGAGGCTGTTTGGAAAATGTCAAACCGAAACTATTTAAATCCAGCAGATTTGACCATTTCGTGAATTGATTTAGGAACTGTTAAGCTCAGGAACACTTCTGATATAACGTCAGCTAAGAAATATATTTTTTCTCAGCAAAGAAATAATAGTTTTTTACCTTGTTTTCATGAAAATTCCTTCGTGGCGGCAGCCATTTTAACTGACGACGTCAGTCGACGTCGTTCAAAACTCCGCCTTCTGTTCTCTGATTGGTCCGGTAATCCTCCTTCTGTTCTCTGATTGGTCCGGTCAAAAATCGACAGGAGAAATCGTTTTCTATGGGAGAAATCCCAGACCCTAGTACAAAGCGAAGTGAAAGACAAGGGTCTGGTTTCATCCAGGCTAGGGGCCATCAGGAACTAGGGGTGTAACGAGATCTTGTTGTACGAGATCTCGCGATATTAAACTCCCGCGATATCTCTCGTTGAGAGGTAACGTTGTCTCGCGAGTCGCTAATGCTAGCAGCCCCTAGCAAGTCAGCGTCACGGACAGCATGGCTTCGCCGGATGAAGTTGCTATAGAAGACGCCCCAACTACTGATGGAGGGTCCCGGTGCCGCAGACGCCTCTACATTGATGGAGGGTCCCGGCGCTGCCGACGCTGCCCCGGATGTAAAGACACACGTGTAAACACCGGTGTGACCGGTGTTGCCAGATAGAGTCCCACCCACCCAAAGCACTCTTTACCCGCAAAAGTCAGAAGGAAAATCGCGGTGAACCGCCCAATCTGGCAACACTGGTGAGTGACGGCTGCAGATTCAGTGCTGATGCGGATATTTATGTTCAATTTTTGGAAAGTCCTGCGTGAATATCTATTTTTTTTAAACAAAGTTGAACGTTCTAAGGTCTAAGGAGATTCAATCAGTAAAATGAAGACATCAGTTGAGTTTGTAATACATGTTAAAACAGAATAAAAGCCTTTTTGCGGCATAAAACCGATCTTTGAAGTTTTCTTGAACTAATATTAAAATCTCGTCTCGTTCTCACGAACTCTGTAATTTGTCTCGTCTGTTTTGTGTATCGTTACACCCCTATCAGGAACTGCAGTTTTTTCTCAGTCAGAATGAATGGAAACGGTCATATTTCAGTCAAAAAGTGGTTTATAAATATGGGAAAAAATCTATGAATATGTCACTTCGGCCTATAAGTTGCAAGGCGTGTAAATTATGCAAAAAACTGCGACTTACAGGATGAAAAATATGGTAGTTATTATTTTTCTCCCTCTCTTTTTGAATTGTGCATGTATTCAGTGTTGAATTATATTAACTAAACTGTTCTGTTTTCAAGTTTACAGTTTTTCATTTGCCATTAGAGATATGTTATGTGTGGGAACAAACTTTTTCTCTTGGGTTAGATTTAAATAACAAATAGGTCAGTGCTTTTATTGAGGCAAGAAGCAAATTGATGTATCCAGTAATTATTATAAAACTACATGTACTACCAAAGTTTAGGAAGAAAATGACAGTAATCTTGCACTTTACAGTTATTTGCTCTAAACTGAAGTACAAGAGGTTGCCGCTACTGTTGCAGCTCAGTGTCGTGATGGTATTAAAAATTATTGTGATGGTATTAAAAAGGTATTAAAATGTATTAAATTTAACTTAAGAATTTCGGTATATACCCTGGACGTGTACGGCGGAAAATACGGTACTCGAAGAGCGCATGCGCGACAGGAACATTTAGTGCTTTCAGCACCTCCCTCTGGCGGTCAGGAGGGATGAAATACAACTGAAAATTGTGAATTTTTTTAACCTATTCAAAACTCAGTTGACAAAGTTGTGAGCTTCTGTGACTCAGCTGAGGGAACGGAGAACTCCTGAGAGACATTTTGGAGACCAGAACATGAATGCCGTTCACCAACGTGGCTCAGCGAGGTGCCGGCTGAAGCTTTAAACTACCAGTCGGACCGTTTCACAGTAGAAAAACGTTCACACCACCAGTTTACTGTCCAAGCTGATGACTCCAATTTGTTTCTTTCAGTTTTGAAGTCCTCCCATGGAAGTGCAAACTTCAGCGTGCTCGGTAACCGCTCCATGAAAAACGAGAACAGCCCATCGGGGGAAAAACAAGTGGGACACTTTATTTAAACATAATCAGGAAATAAAAAGTTTTTTTTATTTTTTTTAAATAATTTTACTAAAACTTCCCAACGTGTTTCAGACGATGCCAAGGCGACCGAGCGCAGAAGGTCGGGACGACGCGACCCAACGGAAACCTCTGAGCAGCCCGAGCAGAGCGGCCTCCACGCCCACACGTGCCGGACTGTCTGAAAACAGGTGAGCGGGAGATTCTTGCTGGGGTTTCTTCTCAGACTAGTACTCCACTGAGTCCAGTTTGCATTTAAAAGTACTCGCTTTGATTATGTGTCGTGTATCTGTCAACATGTTTGCTTCAGAGGCGAGAAGAGGAAGAGGCTCCTCAACTCTGAAAGTGACTTAACTGAGGATTACCCTAAAGAAAATGATTCCTCGAGGTGAATGCAGACTCTCTTAGTTTGCAAACGTTTACATCTCAATCTGTATTTCAAAGTACAGAGTACATGGCGTTGTTGTTAAACGATTTTATCAAACTACAAGCAGAAAACACTTGTTTTTCTGTCTAAGCTCTTAATTTTACTCTTTCGTTCAGAAATATTTTTTGTATTCCTTTAATATTTATTGTGTTTGTGTTTTTAGCAACAACAAAGCCACTTCTGACCCATCCAGAAAGTTTCTCCTGAGCTGCAAAGAGAAGCTGAAGCAGACGGAGGAGAACAGGAGCTCGGGTAAGCTGCTGCCTCCGGAGCTCAAAACATGACGGCATGTTTGTAATAAACAGGGTTGTCGCTTCAGTTTAGACTGTCACTTATTTTCTTTACTTTGGATCATCATTGCACAGTAAACAAATAAAGTTATCAAGCGATTTATCTTAATCCTTAGGAAGTCCTTTTAAAAATAAATGTTTGTCCCTGGTGGCAAAAAAATGTGCTTTCCAAAATCTGCTTAGTCTTTTAACATTAGTTAAGCCTCAAGTCTCAAATAACATTCATGTTTTTGGGGTTTTAATCCTTTAAAGGCCAATATGTTCGTAAAGCTCCACCATTTTTAATGGAAACTAAACAAACACTAAAATAAATTTCAAGGAGTTTTTAATATTATTATTATTATTATTATTATTATTATTATTATTATTATTATTATTATACCCTCAAATGCATCAGTGATTGGTAGCAACACTGATTTTGATACATTCTTTTTCTACAATGTCAGATTTAGCATAGAAATCGACCTTGAGTTCCTGAGGACAAAATTGTCACCTTCCCAAAACTTCAGTAAAAATATTATATATTAAAGGACAACACCCACCATGACACTAACAATTCACCATATTGTACAATTACAGTAATTTATTATTAGGTCTATTTTCATTTTTGCATTTGGGCCAGGCGAGGGTTAAAAAAAAACAAAAAAAACAACCCACTCCCGAATGAATCCGGAAACCTGGCCGAAGAGTCCCGAAGGGTCATGCCTTTTGTTACATCGATCTCCACCCAGAAGGCAGAAGGTAGGAGTGAGTTTCCATGGAGGTTTATGAGAGAGAGTGCGTTAAAACTGCATATTTCCTGCATATTTCCTGGTGCATTTGTGTGTATATGGACCAGCGCTCTGATTTTATTTATTATTTATTTTATAACACCGCTGCGGACCTGTTGCTGCTCTCATTCATTCTGCCCCTGAGGAGCGAGCCGCGCGCGTCTCTGGCTCCTCGTTCCGCTGGTCACCTTTGAAGTTCCTCGTGCCGGTGTAATTTGCTCCCTCGAGTGTATGTACTGTATTTGCTCTCGTCAGCCTTGTTGCGGGGAGGGTCGGGAAGCACACGCGCGGGCAGAGCTCAGCTGCGAGGCTGGCTGCCTTTCTGATCACGGGGGGGAGAGAATAAAAAGTCGATGCGGAAATGAATGAATTTGTCGCGATCAAACGAATTAAACTAGTATGTCTAAGTGGATGCTCGCTCAGAATATGAGTGAGCGACAGCAGGATTAATCAACACAACACAGGCAGCTTTAGGGAATATTTAAAAATGCTTCCTTTTTCTTTTCCTCGCTCGCTCGCCTGTAACTCCAAGGCGTCACTTTGGTGACGTGAATGCCCTTGTGAATGCCCATATATGGAGAGGGGCAGATTTTCCCGGAGCTGCATGCTAAAATCTGCTATAAATCATGAAATAACACATTTAGTGTTATTTCTCCACAATATAAGTAAACGCTCCTGTATTATTTTTAAATAAACTAATAAATATTAATGGCGATGCAATTTGAAAACATGGTGGGTGTTGGGCTTTAATATTCACCTTCCAAAAAACTTCAGTAAAAAATATTATATATTAATATTTTCCATTTTTAACGAGTCTGTCTTTAATTGTTACTTCAGCCTAAAATATTCATATCAAATGTTATTTACAATATAACAAAAGGTAAGGAAAAGACAAAATAGCAGACCTTTCATGTGCATGAGTGTATAAACTGTTATTTTATGGGAGGTGTTGAGGAAAGTTACATTTAAGGTAATTTGTAGTTTAAGTGCAAAAAAAAATCTATATTTCTAAACTTTAGTTTTTATTATTTGTGATTATAATTTTGACCATTTCTTTTCCATAATCAAGCAGCCCTACAGTCAGGAAGAAGCGTCATGAGCGTTTAGCTTTGTTTTCCTGCTTTCTGCAGCTCCACTGGGCTCGACTCCTTTTCAACCCACAACGTTTTATGGGAGCCGATCTGCAACTAAAGACTACAGTCAGAATCACTCTTTCCTGGACAGGTGAGTCTGAGCTGAGCTAAAGGTCCGAGTCAGTACTGTTGTGATAAAACAAGTGAGCAGATCTGTTTTACTCTGACAAACGGTGCGTTTGCATCCTGTTAGGCCTTCCAGTGCTGCTCAGACCACCACAGTCAAGAGAAGCCTCGTGCTTCCCAACCACTCGACCCCCTTCAAGAAGGTTCGAACATCTCTGGACTATGGAGGCTGGAACAAGCAGAGGCCCTCTACCCTGACCCAACCACAACCCCCGCTGCAAGGGTGAGAGACAGACACACACCTATTAGCTGATGTCTTTTTATTTATCGCCCACTGCTGAAAAACAAAAGGTGGACCAGAATGCATTTGCCTATGTGAATTTTATGAAACTCAGAAAGTAACCATTAAACATCCATAGTGTATTAACTTTCAGAGTAAAACCGATCCTTTAAGAAGATACAAAAATGGTGATAACGCAGTCAGTTATACAGTTATTGGCTGTAATTTAGGTGTGGTAGTAGCTGAGACTGATCCCCAACACATACCATGAGTGCTAACGTATTGAACACGATCTTTGTTTAAAATTTGACAGTATGCACGTTGAGTCAGCTGTGTTGGGCTGGTATCTCACAGGGCTGCTAGTTGTTGATGAACAGCATTCATGAGAGGGTTTCAGTCTTGCAACTTTTTTGGGGGTTCTGAATTTCCTCTGAATTGCAGAGATTTTGTTTCCTCCATGGCAACTGTTCAAGGCCTAAAGGCCACGCTGATTATAAATACTGTAATGTTAAAAAGCAGCACTAAATCTGCCTCGTTTCATTTGTAAAGATTACACCTGCAGATAAATCACAAATGTGCATACGGCTGCTCAAAACACTCAGTGTTCAGTGAGACTACAATAAAAATAAAAATAAAAGTGAAATTGCAAAAATAATGTTGTGTAATTTTCCTCAAACTGCAGGTTTTCTAATCTGGGCAACACTTGCTACATGAATGCAATTCTACAGTCCCTCTTCAGCCTCCCTTCCTTCTCCAGTGACATGAAGCAGAGCATCCCCTGGAAGAAGGTGCCCACCAACGCCTTGCTCAGGTACTGTAGGAAAACTGAAACTGGTTCTGACATGCACCCAGCCTCACTTCCTGTTTGATCCAGCATATTTACATGTTGAAGATTTTTGAGGGTGTCATTTGCTAATAATGGTGTTTATTAGAAGGGTTGACTGTTATTGAGTCTGTTAAAAACGAGAGGTGTTCAGGGAAAATTGGTGACTTGTTCAATTTGTCCTCACTCTGTGCAGACGATTTGCCTATCTTATGCTCAAGAAGGATGTGAGCTGTCCGGAGACAAAAAAGGACTTGTTGAGGAAAGTGAAGAACGCCATCTCCTCCACGGCTGAGCGGTTCTCTGGAAATGTGCAGAACGTAAGAGCTCCCCTGTTGGTCCTTCATATCATGTCAAGAGGATTCAGGTGTTTGGGTGACTTTTTTGTCTTGAGGTCTGCCTTTAGACGGGCATTGCTTTCAAGCCAAATTTTAATAAATTGTTTACAAGATGTACTGTAAAAAAAACATTTTTGTTCACATTGTGGCGTTTAGTTTATTAGTTTTTGTTAAATGTTTTAGTCATTGCATGAGTTTGAGGTTAAATCATTTTGAAGGTTATAATTTTACATTTAAATGTCCTAATTGTCTGCATGTCACCTGTTCTGTCAGGATGCTCATGAGTTCTTGAGTCAGTGTTTGGACCAGCTGAAGGATGATGTAGAGAAAATGAACAGGAGCCTGACCAGTGATGCTGCCGCCGTCGCCTCTTCATCCTCCATTGTTTGTGAGAACGGACCAGATGTCAAGGTAGAACCCGGCGACGAAGCCGACACCTCCCGCGTCTACACCTGCCCCGTGGTGGTCAACATGGAGTTTGAGGTGCAGCACACGATCACCTGCAAATGGTGAGCCCCGTCAGTCGAGCTAATGATTTTAACTTTGGATTTACCCTCTGAGGTACGCCTGTTCAACCGCTTGTTGGCACAAATGGCTAATCAGCCAATCACATGGTAGCAGCTCAACCCATTTAGGAATCTAGACATGGTTAAGAAGGGACGTGAGACTAAAATGTCACAAGAGTAGTCAATAAAAAAAAAACTTCAAATCATGATTTTGCTTGGCCAAATTATAACCAAAGAAGTCCCCACCGCTTTAAATCTTTTGTGTGGTTGCAATTAAAACAGATATTGTGTCGTATCACTAGGGCTGTGTAATAATATCGATTTTGCGATATATATCGATTTTTTTCTTTCCTAGAAATAAAATTGATATTTCATCCGCAAGTATCGTAACATCCAATTGTCACACTGCTCACTCACTGCTTGCTTCACCGGGAGAGTGAGTAGGTCATCCAGCCACTAGTGTCCTTCAGATGTTAAGAGTCGAGGTTAAAAAGGTTTCAAACTATTCAGAGCAGGGCACTTTGTGCACTTTATTTACTTTACAAATGCATGTAAGCTACAGTTTTTACTGTTTCAATTGAAAGAAACATGTTTTCTCACCACTTATTTGATTCATTTTGTCCAGCTGTCAACTTTAAGTCTGTGTCCATGTCCAACCAGAGCCAGGTATTGTGTAGTTTGTGCTTTTAATCAGTTTTCAGTTAAATTAATTCAATCCAAGTCTATGACAGTCACAAAATGTCACCAATATCACTCTGTCCCTCTAAAATCTTTCAGAAAATCACAAAAGTGTATTGAATTGTATCGTTTGCTGAATATCGCAATATATATCGCATCGTGAGCAGAATATCGGGTATTGTATCATATCGTGAGATTATTGTATCACTACAGCCCAACATATCACGCTGTCAGTGTTCAGTTAATCTTTTCTCTGCAGCTACGTGCTGAGAGGAAGAACAGACGTATTGCAGAGTTCACTTGGTTGATGCCTTTGAAGCTGAGAAAATAACGTTTTAACTTTTTGTCAATCTGTTTGAGTTGAGAGGAGAAGATTGTTTTTTCCTTGTCATTTAAAGGTGAAATGTTTGTAGCCGTTCGAATTTTCATTGACAGCTTCTTTTATTTAAATATGTTTTATGACTTTTGGTTAAATATTTTCATTGCAAACAGATCAAAAAAGGAAGACACAAGAAATGAAGAATAATAAATATTGAGAAAAGTTTATTTCAGATTTCTGTATAAAATATTTAACAAAATAAATCTCAGACATGGTAATTGGGGAGAGA
Source organism: Garcialebias charrua (assembly GCA_038048925.1). Taxonomy (NCBI): domain Eukaryota; kingdom Metazoa; phylum Chordata; class Actinopteri; order Cyprinodontiformes; family Rivulidae; genus Garcialebias; species Garcialebias charrua. The sequence continues at coordinate 69,767 of JBBPBX010003361.1, forward strand.
GTTAGTCATTTACAGTATTAGTTTATTAATTGTATCTCTATGAAAATGAGTTTGACCCCCTCAGGTTCAGAGGTCACATGACTTTAATGAGATGTTGGGTTGTGTACAGTTGAAGAACCGTTTTCATGTCTGAAGACTCGTAAGAAATCAGACTGGAGAGAGGTCAGTCAGCTGAGTTTGTGCTGAAACCCTTTTTATTTGCTGGAGGGAGGCTGCCGCGGCGATCAACGCGCTGGCGAGACTTCCTGCTCAACAAGATTCTCTTATCCGGGCTATGACCTCAACGACCCAGCTGTTGTACGAGCTGAACCACACGATGGGAGCAGCGGTGGACAGCCGCGGACCTGCGGTGCGTTTTGGGACTCGTTTACAGCCGACCCATCAGGGCACAGATGGGGATTTGTAGGTCGGAACCTCACATGATTCGGATTTGGACCTGAACAGCACCTGGACTTCAAGGCTGCAGTCAAAAGTACACTGTAGCCTGGCCTGAAAATAAATAAAGCGACTAATCTAATCGGGACTTTGAGCAACCTTGAAAAGAAGGCTGACTGCAAACTTCTCCTGGAGTGAAAGCTGTTGAGAACTCGCTGCCCCCCCTCCCCCCAGAGGTCTCCGTGTGCTTTCAGATGGAGCCGAGCTGAATGCCATCTACAGACTGTGCTTATCTGAAATGATTATTCACGGACTATCTCCCTGCTTGCCATGAAATGCAACATGTCTTGTCTTATTCGTGCTAAAGCTGGTAGAGTTTTTTAGACTTTATCATGGAGTGTCCTAAGACAAATTGTGATAGATTCTTTTTTGAATACCAATGATTACCCGACTGTATGTTCCTTTTTCATATCTGATTGTTGGTGGCGCGGTTTTATACTGCTGCGGCTTCCGTGCGTACGTCCCTCTTCGGATGGTGCGCGCGCCAATTGCAAAACTTTGTACCTTGGTGCAAATATGCCAATAAAGATATATTCTATTCTATTTTTAATTTTTATTATTATTATTGAAATTTTCTCATTCTCGTGGATCCAGCGTCCTGTCTCATGACATCACCCCTACCAACGAGCAGTTGAACAGGCGAACATGATAAAGTTTAGTTGGGAGGTTGTTGTCTCTGCAGATGTTGGAGTGAGTGGTGTGTTTTCTGTTGTGTTGCAGCTGTGGTGAAGTGGTGACCAAACGCGAGCAGTTCAATGACTTGTCCATCGATCTGCCGCGCAGAAAGAAAACCCTCGCTCTTCGCTCCATCCAGGACTCTCTGGATCTGTTTTTTAGGGTGAGTCTTTTGCATCAGTTATGTTTTAAAAAAAATTCAGTACTGTATTCAGGACGAATTCGACTTTCTTTTCATGACCTTTGTCGTTTTTTTATTGTAATTTCTGTTTGCAGATGGAGGAGATTGAATACTCTTGTGAAAAGTGCAGTGGGAAATCAGCAACTGTTACACATAAGTTCAGCAAACTACCCAGGTACTTGCAACCATGAAACACAAACTCAAAAAGAAAAGCACTTTTTATTTTACATTCCTAATAAAGCTTACCGGTATTTATATTATGAATTCTTACGAAAATCAGAACAAAAACAAGTGTTTAACTAGAGCTGCAAGTGGTTATGATGGGGGTCCAAGCCCTCCAACACATGTTCCCCCACAACCTATTGAACCGCTGGTTCCAAGATTAATAAGTCCTAATATTGATTCCTATCCATGTCCCCAAGATCCCACTAGAAGTTGAAGGTTCATTTACCACACAAAGTCCTCCCTCTCCAAAAATAAGAAGCTATTTTCTCATGTTCAGTGCCAGAAAAGGGATTACAGTTTTCCTAATTACCGTACATCATTTAAAAAATCTTAATATTAAGTCAGGTCCTCTGGATGGATTCTTATTTGTTGGAACGTTTCGTCTTTTATCCAGAAGACTTCTTCAGTCTGAGATCTTGTAACAAGCTCAGTCACAGGACATTCTCCTTGTGGATCATCCAGTTTGCTGCTGACAGTCAGACAGAAGACATGTTCACATTCGGATGATGTCGTTTCAAGCTCGTTATCAAGTTCGACATGTTGCCTGCTGCAGATCCAGTCTCCGTGAAACAACGTCGACACACAGCTTTGGATTTTACGCTCGTCTTTTAACAAGAAAGCCATAATGTTCCCAAACAGGAGACCGCAATGAGATGCTAGGCTGCTAATGCCACGCGTGTTGCAAGATAAGAGCGCCGTGCTGAAACACGCTTAAAAACTTTAGTTCCGCAGTGCGTGATTATGCGAAAAATTTCTCGTTAATAAAATTAAATGAGTGAAAAAATGGCAGAAACGGTACGCACGTGCACCGAAACGAACGTGACGTACCAAAACGGTTCAATACACCCGTGTGTACGTTACACCACTAGTGGCTGGGCTCAGCCTTAGAGACAGGGTGATGAGCTCCGTCATCCAGGGCGAGCTCGGAGTAGAGCTGCTGCTCCTCTGCATTACACTTACTACCGGTAAATTAGTATGGGAACATACACAGATGACAAAAATGTGACATTTATTTATTTTTAAAAACTCACTAAAATCTATTAAGAATCTGGTTGATTGCCCCCTAGTGGACAGACTTCACTTAGCTTTGAACAGGGCTTTTAAATTACAAGTCAATGAAATGCAAACGTGTTGTGCTTATAAAATATGACAGAGGGAAGGCCAAAAAACCCAGTTTAACACAGTTGCCAGTAGAATAAAAAAATTCATTAAAAAATGCTGTTGACTTCCTTTGTCTGGTCCAACCCTAAAGGTTCTCCTGCTTCTAAATAAACAGTTCTTTGAAAAAGTATTTTCCCTCCACAGAGTTCTCATCCTTCACCTGAAACGGTACAGCTTTAACGCTCAGCTGTCCCTGAGCAGCAAGCTGGGCCAGCAGGTGCTGATCCCCCGATACCTGACCCTGCTGTCCCACTGCACCAAATCCACCAGAGCCCCCGTCAGCCTCGGCTGGACCACCCAAACCTCCACGTAAGACAAAACATTTTGTTTGAATAAAGAACCAAGTGTCAGGCAGTGCCGAGATTTTATTTTTTTATCCCAAAAAAACTGTCATTAGTTTTTAATCTAAAAA
>JBBPBX010003362.1:0-20553 GCA_038048925.1 Garcialebias charrua
TATATATATAAAAGGCATTTTAAACCCTTCCCACACTCTTGCAATATTATAAACAATGCTTCTAAACGCTCTCAAAGAGTACAGAATGTCATGATTTCAGCTCCCTGACTTCACTTCACTCTGCTACCTGCCACTCTTGGCCACGCCCAATAGACTATATGCCACGGACTCCCGTTCCAGAATTTACGCATGCATTACCCGGGCGGCGCACTTCCGGTTAGCAAAAATGACACAAACAAAAATAAGTAAATACAATAAATAAAACATCTACATAGTACATACACACAAATAATAGTACATACATAAATCAATAGCAACGATTTCCCTTCGGATAGCCACGATCCATTGTCGCCCTAACCCCTCCTCAGCAGGGAAACGGAACAGCTGCACCCACCGGCTGGTGGACACAACGGACGTCACGTGTAGTGCCAGTAGCTCACAGACGCTTCCCGTTTCGGGTCGTTTTCATGGTCTGCTACTAGCAGCTAACGCTAACAACAACGGCAGTGGATAGGACCCGGAAGTGACGGACATGGGTTGTATTTTAACGGAAGTACGTCACAACTACCCGTGGCATATAGTCTATTCTCCACTGCAGAGAGGAGATCAGCTGATCAGCTGCAGGAGGAAGCTCCTCATGTAGTCTGGGCTGCACACTGGTGCTAAATAATTTAAAATAATTTATTTTAAATAAAAATGCCATGCTGATCATGCGGCTGATCATGCGGCTCATCATCAATCAACCAATTGTGTGTCATGTCCAATCTAATTTGAAAAACCACGATAGAGCGAGTCCGCGACAAATGAACCGTGAAGTAGCGAGGGACTACTGTAATCTTTGTTGATCCACCACTCCTGGTGAATATTGGTCTTCAATTTCCTCCATTTGTACACAATCTGTCTGACTGTGTATCAGTGGAGTATACACTCTTTACAGATGTTTTGTAACATTTTCCAGCCTGATGAGCATCAAAAACTCTTTTTCTGAGTTCCCCAGAAGTCTAATTTGTTCCTGCCATGATACAATTCCACAAATATGTTGTGAAGGGCAGATGTTGATAGATCCTTGTTCTTTAAATCAAACAGGGTGCACACTCACACCTGATCATCATCCCATTGATTGAAAACACCTAACTCTAATTTCATGCATTTTCAAGCACCACTGTACATCAAGAAATTTGGATTAAGACAGGCTAAAACTTACCGATAGTTTTTTTTTTTGTTAATTCCTATCTAAACTAACAAATCTCTTATCACAAGAGCCAGCTTACTGAGAGTACCGCTATGTTTTCTAGTCCTAAAGAGTGTCAGGGGGACATATTTTTATGGAGCATGCTAACTATGCCATGCATATTATCTTTTGCTCTTTCTTCTCTTCTTCTTTTCTCTTTTTCCTAAACTGCACAATGTTATGCCGCCCCCTGCTGGAGGCCGTCCTGGGCAGCCGTCCAGGTCGCCCATATAAGGAACCGCCACTGTTTAATGCTACAGCAAGAAAAAGACTGAAAAAAGTTTTCCAGATTATCTGTATTAAAGAAAATTCCCTTTCCAATTCTCTATGCGGGCCTTCGGTTGCTTCAAATATCCTAATGTCGCACTCTTAAAAAAAAGATGCGGGGTGGGGGTTGCCTAAGCCGAATCAAAGGACTGATCAAATTGCACGCTTGAGGAACTTGAGGTGGTTGGTGGGTTGGGAGGGGGCAGCTGGGGTACACAGCCACGTCACTCCCCGGGACTTTTTCCTCCTGTTGAGTATTGTCTCTGATCTGAAGCCTCAAAGGTCAGAAGAGCTAAAGTAACAGCAACAAAAGGTTTGAAAGCAGCGACTCAGGAGATGTCAGGTCATTGCTCACATCAATAGTTTTATTTATTTGTATGGAAAACTTATCGTTTACTCTTCTCATCAAACATATTCAGCATTAAAGAGGATGAAGCCACAAATCAAGAGAATCCAGGGATCATAATAATTTAATCGCCCACAACGTTGGATTGGGTCAATGCCTGTTGATTTTTATAGATCCATTTTGCCTTCGAGGTCCTTTTACGCACGCTGACTGAAAGTTTATCGACTTCCTCGTCTTCCCGCACATCACAACATGGCAGACGACGCATGGCAACTCCAACCCAACAACCATCTCCTAGCAACGTGGATCCTCGGTCCCAGGAGGAAACTGGAGGTCTCCGCTGTAGTCACGCCGAACGTTTCCTGGAGGGCAATCAGCTTTATCCTCGCCTCTTCTCTGATTCCTCGCAGCAATCACCCTTCCTCTTTGTGCAGCTTCAGATGGTTCGGCTGTTCTGGAACGAGCGCCGCTTCCAGGAAAGAAAAGTGATGTGACCAAAAACATTTAGCACAAAAACGTGGAACACAAATCAATCCGAGCTCTTAGTTTAGTACAAACGAGAACACAGAAAGGTTTAGAATGCTCAGTAGTTTTCCAGCCGTGAACGGAGACACAAATCTAAAGTGGAAATCTGCAAACGTGAACCTTTTTAAAGTCGGCGTTTAGGAAACGACAGAACAAGCGGCAGGAGGTTATGAAAGAAAATAAGGTAAAACGGCAAAGCCCGTGCAACTCTTCCATGAGAGCACATTTTCCCCTCCACGCTGCTCTCCATATTCCCAGCCCCATCACCACAAAACTGCCATTCCCACAGTATTCCCATGACTGCCCCCACTTCTCCCCCCACCTCCACCCCTCCAAAGGCCCAGCCACGATCACCAAAAGGCAGGAGGGCTGCGTTGGCGAGGCAGCTCCAGCCCACCGTCCTCACATCTGAGAACCTCTGTGAAATCCTAATCCCCAGAGCAGGGTGAAGCGCAGGCCCAGCTTGCCTGACCTCTCGGGTTGCCATGGATACAGCGCACTATAAATAAAACAGAGGGGGCTTTTTTTTTTTTCAAGCAGTTTGGCAGGTCTGTGTGGCCTGCTCGCTGGTGGGGCTTATTTTCCTCCAGCCCTCGTTCCGTCTCTCTTCACTCTCATTCCACTCCCCCGTCCTCATAATCTCTCAGTCGTTGAGTGCTCCGTCTTGCGCTTCCTCCCTCTTCACCTTGTCCCCGCTGAACACTTTTCATTCAGACCCTCCAAACCAGAACACCTAAGTTTGTAACGCACTTGTAGGGATGGAGTCGTGTGTGTCGTGCTGATGCTTTTGCAAGTTCAAACTACTAGAGGAATTGCATTTCCTGCGAAAATCCAGTGTGAATGCTGAAGAACATGCTGAAAAACAGCTGAAATCAGCTAAAAGATGCTGAAATGTAGCTGAACTAAATTAGCAGACGAATGCAGAAAGGACACACGTTTGCTGAACTGGATTTAAATCAGCTAAATTTAGCACAAATTTAGGAAATTTGTTTAAAAAAATCTCACATAAGCAAAAAAATTGCTGAAAAGTAGCTGAAAATGCAGAAAGAAGCTTAAACTACAAGAAGGAAGTGGAAGGAGATGAAATGAGCTTACAAATGTGGAATTAGCCGAAAAGGCTAATTTTAACACAAAACAGCTGAAATAGTAGAAAAGGCTGAAACTAGCAGAAAAAAAGCTGAAGGAAACAAAAGAAGCTGAAATGACAGAAATAAGTAATTTAGGCTAAAAGTAGCAGAGATTTTCATGAAAAACTTGAATTCATGTAAAAAAAAGCTGAAATTAGCTAAAAATGCTAAAAGTAGCTGAAAAGGTAGAACCAGCTTAAATTAGCACACACAAAAAAAAGGCTGAAAAAAATAACATTTGCCCAATCAGGCTGAAAGAAGTAGAAAAGAGCACAAAAAGTAGAAATTATCTGGAATTTTTTTTTTATAATAATAAAAACTGAAATTAGATAAAAAAAAACTGAAAAGAAGCTAAAAAGAGAAAGAAGCTTAAGTTAGAAGAAGGAAGTGTAGAGAGTATACATTTTTTCCAAATTAGACTTAATTTTTTTATATTAGTGCAAAAAATGCATAAAACAGCTCAAAAGTAGCTGAAATTACAGAAAAAGCTGAAACTAGTAGAACAAACTGAAAAGTAGCTAAAAAGAGAACGAAGCTTAAATTAGCAGAAGGAAGTGGAGAGAGCACATTTTTGCTGAATTAGACTGAAAAGAGTTTAAATTAGTGCAAAAAATGTGGAATTAAGTGAAAAAGCTAAAATTAGCATAAAAACAGCTAAATAGTAGCTGCAATAGCAGAAAAAACTGAAACGGATAAATAAGCTGAAAGGAGCATAGCAAACTGAAATTAGCAGAAGGAAGTTAAGCAGCACAAAAATGTTGTACAGCAGAAATAACCCGAAAGGAGCACAAAACAACTGAACAAACAGCTGAAAGTAGCTGGAAAAGTTTAAATTTGCACAAAGAAGCTGAAAGAAGCTGAAGCAGAAGAAAATGTGAAAGGAACAGTAAAAGGTTGTTAACAGATTTAAATATGTGAAGGATGTAAAATGAGCTCAATTATCTTCCTATGAGAAAAAAAAAAGTGACAGAAAAGGCTAAATATTTCAAAAAGCTAAAGTTGCACCAACACCAAAAGTATCATTCTCCTGAACAAGCTGAAGGTTTTCATATGATTTGATGAAAAAGCACAAAAATTGTGGAACAAGAAAAATGCCCCCCAAAAAATACAGAGGAAAAATGGATCACAATTATATGAATGCTTCATAAACTTTCACACAATTAGGGTGGAAAAGCACAAACACACAGCAAGCAGGTAACAAAACAAACAAACAAACAAACAAAGATGTGACGGCGTTAAGGCAACGAGGCAGGCTGAGTGTGCTCATGCACTTAATCAGGACTGCGCCACACATTTTGTCTGCTGAGACATCTCTCAGGAGGAGGGAAAATAATTTGGCCGCGGCTGATGGAAGGTTGTTGGGAGTGGGAGGCATGTCGGTGATGTGGGGGAGATGGTTTGAGGGGGTGACTGGTCCGTGGGAGGAGGAGGTGGTGGAGGAGGTAAGGTTTTGACCGTCTCGCTGTGGTGAAAACAGGCTTGACACTTCATTCCTTTCCAGTTAATGTGGAGCGGGCGGCAGAACGTTAACCCTCTGCCTCCCTCCTGTTCTGCTCCTTGAGGCAGAACGTCTCTGCAGCTGCTGGAGACCAGTTCTGACTCGAACTGGACTCAACGCTGCAGAAAAACACCCCAACGTTCAGCTGCAGCCTCACTGAGATCTCTGCCACCAAGTGACCGCTAAGCCACGTGGCCATGGTTCACCTTTGGAAACAACAGTTTGTTCTTGTGGCCGTGGCTGTCAGAGCTGTAGTCGAGGTCGCGCACATTATTTTACTGTCCACCTGCGCCCACACACCACCGTCTTTTACATGATTATTCTTACACCTGGACTTTTAGAGCTCCTCCACATGACATGAGTTGGCGAAGCTCGCAACAAACGTGAGAAAGATTTAAAAAGGAGTTTGAGACGCACGCAAGAACCCGATGACTATTTTGAGACAAGGTCAAAGAGTTTCAAGCAAGAAAGTGAAAAAAAAAGCCCACAAACGTGAGCAGACGTTCTGGGGACTGGGCCCCAGCAGTCAGAGACACCTTCTGCTAACATAAGCCGTGTTTCCATCTATTTTCAATTCGAATTTTGAGCGAATTTTTGAAAATTCGCAAAAGTGTAAATAAAAATTAATGCAAATCAGAAGTGTTTCCATCAACTGGCTTGAAGCGAATCCACCAGGCCACGCAAAGCGGCATTACGTCAGACGTCAGCGTTACGCATGTCTACAGTAAACAGGAAGTAGCGGTTGAAAACAGGAACCGAACCACACATCTCGGCAAAATGGAGAGAATATTTCAGGAATGTGTTGCTATCGGGCAAGTTGTATTTATTCTGTCATGCCAACTAGTTTTAGCGATGTTACATGTTGTCCGGAGACGAAGAGAAAGACATGTAATCTTAATGCATGCAGCAATGGCCACAAGACGACGACGTGTGCCATACACATGGGAGAGACCCCGTACTCCAGATTTCTGGGAGGTCATAGTGGACAGACATTTGCTTTGGTTTCTTCATCAGTCCATACACATCTGTTGTTTCCAGCCATGTTGCCGTGCGTTATGGTACATCCGGGGAGACAGCGGAAACAGCTGATCAGTCACATGACGTGAATGTTCGCTACATCAGAACTGAGTCAGCAAATCTGTTTCCATCGCTTGTTTTGCACATCAGCTCTGTTTCGAAAAACCCCAAAACCACCTCAAGCGAGCGTATCAACTTTTTTGCGAATTAGAGGAAGTTAATTCGAATCGTGCCGTTTCCATTCACCTTTTCTGATGCGATACTTCAAAATGTGCATCAAGAAACCTTGATGGAAACACGGTTATAGTCTGAGCAGGACACAGACATTTTTACACCAATATAAGTTTCATAACTCCGTTACTCTGCTGCTGCTGCTTCCACTTTTTGCAGAAGTAAACAACCATCGGGTTATATGTAAAAAAAGCAAAATGGACGTAAAGGTTCGTAAGTTAGCATTTGTAAAAAGTTCTTTACAATCCAGTTTGATGTTGGACCAGCCAGTGATTCAGCCAGTAAGGATCCTGATACGAGACATCAGTTGTTAACCTGTTCGTGAAACTTCGCTTCAACCACAACTTCACAGAGACAAACGCCAAACGCATCATTTTCCCAGAATGACGTCCAAGCCTAAGGAATGCGTTACTGTACGATGACGTGACGGGGCCTCGGCGCCGGCGTTCGAGAACTTGGACCCTCTTTGTCTGGGAAGAGTTTTCAAGAGTCAGCCGCATTTTCTCGGACCATCTGCTTCAAATGAGTTAGACAAAAGGAGGCTGGCGTCACGAAACATCCGCCATGTTGCCTGGGAGACAGAGGTCGCACGAGAGGATGAGTCACACAAGCCCAGAAGTGGAAGATTATTGAACGGCCTCGCGTCACGGCGCTCCTCGCAGTGTGACGGCGCGCAGGAGGATTAGTGTCGTGTCAGCGCGTCGATGACGGACAGAGGCCGCCCTGGGCACTGGACCCGAGTCCAACTTTCAGAGTTTGGTACCTCGACGGGAAGCCCACCACAGTGTTGGTTATTGTCTATCGGGTCCATAGGCGTGTGTGTGTGTGTGTGTGTAGCTGGAGAGTAGGGAGTTAATGCAGGCAGGGCTGTGCAGTCCTCCTGCCCCTCAGCCAGATTAATCATGCAGGAGAGACACAGCAGGCCCGTTCACTCTGCCTGGGGGTGAAGCTGTGCCCGCATGCTCTCCACATCACATGGCTCCCCCTTCCCTCACTCTTTTCCTCCTCTACTGGGGGTGCCATGGATGGACCTAGTATTGGAGGAGGAGGAGGTGTGGTTTTTTTTTCTTTCTTTTCCTCCACATTGTTGTTTTTCGCCCGTTTTCTTCTCTTCTCACTTCCCCTTCTGTGAGTGTGAAAAACGAAACAGGCGTCCGTCTCTCCTGCAACAACAGCCCCCTTTTTAATCTCCCTTCAGAGGGCCCTAACTGTGGCCCGGCTCGCCGGATGAAGAGGAGAAGTGTGTGGGGCTGACGGGGGTGAAAGGGTGGATGGGAGTGAGGTGGGGAGGGGTGGGGGTGCAGGGCATACCAAGGGACCCGCCACAGATATCTCCTGGAAACTGCTCGACGACGTCTCTGCGTATCAGAGAACAGCCGCAGCCATTGTTGGGCTCGCGGGGAGACGGAGGTCTGAGCGAGCTTCAGCAGCACTTTGTGTCTGCACAACACCAGCTGTATGTGTCGCAACGCCGACAAACAACGTGCCTTTTTGTGCGTTTCATTGTGAACATGTAGGTGTGTGGACTTGCAGAGTTTTAATATAAGAATATACAAAGACACTCTGTGGGTCTGAAGCCCACTGAGTGCTGTGTGTTGCTCGCAGTGCACGCTCTCTCATCATTAATAATGACAGTACTTTGTACGTAAATTTACTCTGTTCAAATGTTTTTGAAGAATTATATGTTGTTTTGTCGTATTTTACCGTTTAGAAGATGTATTAAGTGTAATCGCCTGCCTAACTTTGGAATTGTTTTCACACGTTTGGTTTTCCACATCTGCAAGTGATTGAAATAATTAAATACTGTACAGAGTATTCTGATCAGCAACAGTAATCAGAGTTGTGTTTTACGTTTGCTCACTTTATTGCTGCGTCTGTTCAAAACTGCTTGTGACGTTTACTGAGAACCAGTTTTCATGTTTCTACATTTGGAAGTGCAACAAGTAGGCCTAACAATAAATCAATTAATCGCATGATATATGATACCAACCTCATTTTCATTTATCAGCTTTATTGTTTCTTCGTGTCTCTCTTTCTACTGAAGACACTGGATGACAAAAAGCTCAACTCCGGTGCTCTTCACTGACCCCTCCCTTTCTCTTTTCTCTTTAAAATTCATTTCAACCATCCAAAATTGCATTTTTGGATGGTTAAAAGCAGCTAAGTTGAGAAGCTAAGCTACGAGCTAAGCTAACAGGTCAACCTCGAGAAAAAACCTCCGTCTTGTCGAAGCTCCAAGATTCATGGTTGAAACCTGCACCTTCATGTAAATACATATTATGCTGGTTTAATGGATGCAGCCTGGTGAGAAAAGAATGTGAAAGAAAGAAATCGTCTGCCTCTGAACTTCACTGAAAAGCCATTTTATAACATTTACTCTGTGGAGAATCTATAGTGTCATCTGCATACAGTTATACCATGGATTGCCATACTTGCCACTGTACATGTCACACCACTGTTTAAGTTGCATCAGTCCAAATATGTCTAATGAAGTGGAAAAAACGTAAATAAGTCACATCTATTATGCGTCACTGCTAACAACCCGGAAACATGGGCCGGTGTTGTGCCAAAAATCGATAGGCTGTCAAATGGCGGCAGCGGAAGCGTGCACGAGAGGACTTTAACAAGAATTTAACAAGATTAACACTTAAAAACAATTATTTGTTTGCTTGACATTATAGTAAAGGTGTGTCTCAGTTTAACTTTTACTTAATAAATGCACTTTGATGGTCAAATCAGTTGCATTTCGCCGTGCCGCCCAGGCGAAATGCAGCTGATTAGACATTTGCTCTAGGAGTTCCAGAACGAGACAAAGGTGGCTCTGTATGGCAAGCCAGGTGTCTCTTTAATAGCCACTTTTACCTATTAATGAGACACTTGGCTTGCCATATAGGTTGAGGGCCCTCTAGTGGCTTAAAGTGCCCAAGAACCACGGCTGTGTTCTCACAGCTCTCTGCAGATCTTCATACTGTGGTTCTTGTAAATGAAGTCAAGTGACTGGAGTTTGGTTCTGGTCTTGTGTTTATTGAGGTGTGGGGTGGGAGTCTGGGATTGTCATGTTCCCATAAAATAGGAAAAATTAGTTCTCTGTATTTAACCCATCACATGAGCAGTGGGGCAGCTATGTAAGCACTGGGGAGCATTTGGGGATTAGGTGTCCTGCTCAAAGACACCACGACATGTGGGAATGGCTGGGAGTCGAACTACGACTTTATGGTCCCCACTCCCCAGTCGACTGCCCTACCTCTACCCCATCTTGGCCCCACAAAATGCCGCCAACAGGTAAAAGTTGCTTCTTTTATTTACTTTTTCCAACATTTTATATCGATGTGACAGAAGGACGGATGCTGCGTCAGCCTCAGAATTTGTTCGTTGCACTACAGCAGCGCAGCAGAGAGGATAATGACAAATTAAATGGTGCAAATGTAAAATATTTCAGCTTCTTTTCTCTTTATCAAGTTGGTTTGAGGATTTTTATTTACACCCATCAGACTTCTGCTCAACATGAACCAAACCAAACATGAAGTCCAAATACAAATGGTGGGATGACCAGGCCTTCTGGGTCACTGCGCCCAGATTGTGGAAGCAACCTCAGGACTTGTGCTCCATCACTGAACTGGCTCTTTTTTAGATCTAATCTTAAAACCGTTTTCCTCAGGCAGGCTTTTGATACCTGTTGGCTCTCTGGCATTTTTGTGTTGTTTTTAATAGTTTGTTTTTGTCTTTTGTCTTGTGAAGCACTTTGTGCGTCTTTAGGCTGTTAGAAAAGGCTCAATAAATCAGTATGGATTGATTATATTGAACCAAAGTAAATCTTTAATTGAAACCACACATAAATGTCAACATGTGTTTTAATTCTTGTTCTGAGCAACAATTTTTTATTTTTTTTCACAGGTGTGGAGAAGATGAATGAAAATTAAGCCAGAAACATAAATGGAGAGTAGGTTTGTTGAAAGCCAATTAAAGTTTTAAGTCGACGTCTGATGTAAAGATTGTTGTTTGGTTGATTGTTGTTTATATTTTCCCTTAAATGGTGCCACATTCGCATGTGGGTTGAGCAGCAGAGGTGAGTCTAAAATAACGTCGAATTTTCTCTTCCCAACATCTCACGCTGCTGTTGACGTGAGCTTCTGGTACTCCAGGTGCTGACAGTCAGGTGTCTGGTTGTTGCCTGATAGTCAGCGCCTGTGAGCAACTAGCAGCAATCTCACATGTCTGCAGGCTGGGATTAACGCTGTCCTCCAAGATGATACCACTCGCCCCCACAGGGTGGGGTTGAGCGTGGAGAGGACGACCTCATCCCCACTGAACACCTGTGGGATCAGCTCGGACATAATGTTCGTTCCAGTGCACAAACTAGGATGGGATTCTGTCGCTGGTGAGAATCATGAGCAGCAGCTGCTCATCTGTTATGGCTGTGTATGGTTCTTCCACATGCTACTGAGGCCTAAATAAACAAATTGCTAAATTACTTTTTTTCTTCTTCTTTTTACTTTGATCGTCCAATCCAAATAAATGGCACCAAACAAGAGACAACAGCAGAATTAGTTGTTTGGCAGAAAACATTTTCATTGGAGCACCCCGCATCCTCAAATCTGCTGCTCATCAAAGCTTTTTAATGTTGCACCATTTAAGGGGAAATACGCGGGTTTTCCACGTTTATTTTTTATTATCAAGAAGTGTCATATAAGTGTTTTATGTGGAGTACCACAAGGCTCTGTACTTGGACCTAAGTTATTTATTATGTGGAGTACCACAAGGCTCTGTACTTAGATCCAAGTTACAGTATTTATTTTATATGTAAATGATTTAATGAGGTGTCCGATGTCCTCAAATGTTTTTTTTTTTGCTGACGACACTACTTTCTTTTGTGCGGGCAAAGATTTGGAAGAATTGTTTGAGTTGGTAAATATTGAATTTGTTAAAATACAAAATTGGTTTGAATTAAATAAGTTATCTTTAAACCTAGACAAAACTAATTATATGATTTTTAGTAAGAAAAAAATATTGATGATAGGTTATCATGGAATGGAAACAACACATACATTCTGTAAAAACTAAACTATCAAGATCTATTGCAATGTTGTATAGAGTTAAAGATCTATTAAATGACAAAGCAATGTATTTGCAGTACAATGCAATAATAATCCCGCATTTAATTTATTGCGTTGAGGTTTGGGGTACATGCAAAACTATAACCAAGCCCATTTTTATTTTACAGAAAAGAACAATAAGGATCATCACCAGAAAGCATCATTACCATCCATCAAATGTATTGTTTAGCAAATTAATATTACTGAAATTTTATGATTTGGTTGACTAAAATATACTCTTAATATTGTACCGGTACAAGGTGCAAACCTTCACATTACCCTCAAATATACAAACGCTTTTTGTAAAAAGACAGAGCACTTACAATCTTAAGGGTACTGATATTTTTGTTAAGCCAAAACATAGTACAAGTTTAAAGAGTAGGTACTTTAATTTATGGAATAGGTCTATGGAATGGTTTAGAAAACGATATCAAAGTAAACAATGACTTTGTTTAAAAAAATGAATAAATTTAGGTTTCTGGAAAAATATGTATAAATTGGGTTTGTTTCAAATTTTATGAATGGTGAAATATGATGAGTTATTTGTGTAATTTTTTTGTTTGGATCATTGTTGTTTGAATTGACTGTTTGAATTAATTTTGTTAAAAAAGGGGCAGACATAATAAGATTTTATCTTCTTCTGCTTCCTTTCATTTCATGTAATGTTTGAAAATTTATTTACGTGGAATTGTAAATAGTTTTTTTGTGTTCTTTTAAATTTGAACTGAATAAAGAATCTAAACTAAAGTGTCATATAATGCACGAACAACCAAACACAAATTTATTTTACTTTTTTCCCCAACTGAATTAAATAATTCTTGAACTGCAGCATTCACAGCTTCCAGCAAATAAGAGCAGAAATAGTTAATTACCGTATTTTTCAGACTATAAGGTGCACTTAAACTATTTTCTCAAAAATTGACAGTGAGCCTTAATCAGGTGTGCCGTATGTATTAATTCTCGTTGTGCTTACTGACCTAGAACCAATTTCATGTGGTTATTGTGAATGAGTTGAATAAAGTTTGATTTATGTGACTGTTTTATTTCACTTTAATGCACCTACCGTATATAATCCAAATAACACCGTATAATACAGGATACGTATTGTGTTAAAGCTACAGAAAATGAAAGAGCACGGTGTTTTTGACACAAAATGTAAGGATTACTGTTAAAACAGACAAACAGCAAAACCATTTAAAAAAAATGACAGCTCAATTATTTCAATGAGTGGACCTCATTTTAAATTTCCCGTTACAAAACGTGTCTCCAGATAAAAAAATTAAAAAAAATCCAACAACATTACAGAAAAGAGAAACAACAGCAGCAGCACCGATCTGGATGATTTGGCAGCGGCTGTCTAACTTGCCAGGGTTTGATCCTCTGGGAGTGACAGACGAGGCGCGCCTGGCAACGTCATTGGTCCACAACAGGTCGCAGCGAGACTCCTGCCAGGTGGCGGAGGGAGACGTGCGCTGCGCCGTGACACATAAACAACCCGACACTATTCCCTGGGAGGAGGCCGTGAGATGGAGGAGGACCTTGCTGCACCTACGTTCCCCTCTCTGTGCACATCCACGCCTTTGTTTTGCTCAAGAAAACTGACATTAGGAGGGAACTAACAGAACTCTGCGTACGAGAGAATGCAAATGTCCTTTGGTTAAAACTGGATACCCTTTTTATTGAAGCTACAGTGCCAAAGGATTAGTAAATAGATTTAAGCTGCAAATATTTTATAAACTCCTGTTAAGCAGCTTGAAAAGGTTAACGTGACAACTCTTCCCAGAGAACCTGAATTTATCATTCAAAGACGACTTGCTTTAAAACTAGAGTTTTAAAGGGATTGTTTTGTTCTTTTAACATGGGTTTCTGTGGAAAGGTTATGACAGTAAATAGCCTACCTCTTGTAGATAGGTATTTGATTCATTCTGACTAATTAGCTGGGTCAAATGGGGCCAAATGAGACTGCTACCATCTTAAAACAACTGCAATCTGAAAAATGTCATGCCCAATTTACAAAAACAATATTTTATCAACATTTACGCTCGTCACGTTTGCATAAGTTATTCCAACAGAAATACAATTATAACTCTGCACGATGCGCAACAGAAGAGACATTTACAAAGTAACTGCTGCTGCTTTAAAACAAACAAAAAAAATACTTTGATCAGAATTAAAGTTTATTTCTCTGGACTGAGGTGGTTCTAAGAACTATCTGCAGCAGGTAAGATATTAACGGACCATACATTTCCACTGAACCCCACTTTAAAAGAGTTGATCTTGTTAATTTTATGAACAAGCATTACAAGATGAGGGAAATCAACACAGCCCAAGTAAAGAAGATTGACCAAGTTACATGAAAAGCAAAGCTCTGATTTTGCAACGATGCCATAAAAATGTTTTGTTACATGTTCAGTAATAATTTATAACGTTTATACAACCTAATTAACAATATAACAAAAAAGTAAGTATAAATTAGTCATGGGGTAGCCTTATTGCTAAGTGGTGCCAAATGATGACTTACAGTAGGTACAGGCATGTGCACAGACTTTGTACAAATGAATAAACTGAGATTTAAGATTTACAAAAGTAGAAATTTTCTCAGTAAATATTTAAATACAATCAATTGCTTTAGAGCTCCTTTCCCACAAAGACAGATTACAGTACTGCAGCATCCAAAAATAATGTAAAAATACTTTTAACATTTCATGGTTGTTCTTTTAGAAATGGAGCACCAACATTTTGATTTCAGGGCTCCGTTTAGCGTCCCGGTGTTCGTCATTCTCTGGTTTGGCCTGATTTCAAGAGGGAAGGACACCTGGGACCAGGTGGGTGTCTGTCCATCATCTTTTAAGGATTACCTGGTTGTTAAACGCAAGTGGCTAGGTTTGGTGGGAAGAGGCGGCTTGATTCCACGTGAAGCGGCTTCTGTCGGGGTGTTGGCGTTAAAAGTTTTCATCAGCTCAGCCACCCGACCGCGCCCCGCACAGGCCGGCGCAGTCCTTGACGCCCCGGCCTCCGCCGAGCCGGGCTGTCGGCAAACTGCAGCGTCAAAGCCTGCGAAAAGACGAAATGGTGTGAGCTGAAGAAGTCCCAACATTCACAGGTTAATGAGAGGTTCAATGTTTAATGGGATTTATGGCAATGTTGCTTCAGTGTGCTTATAATTCACCTTACAATGGCATTCATGTAAAAGTATAGAGCTTTTACAGTTTTTACAATCAGTTTGTGTACTAATACCATCAGTTAAAGTAAGTACTGTATTGATTGGAAACGTACAGCCGTGTGAAAATCAACAAAATCGCGTGCTCGAATCATTTAGGAAAATTCAGTTGAGTTTATTTTTATAGCGTGAACAACAGAAGTAGTCTCAGGGCACTGAACAGAAACATTGATATATATAAAAATAACAAGTTAACACCGTTTATCTGAGGAGCAGACTGCTTTGAGTTGAACTCCATCACAGAACTCTCATTTTGAGCAAGCATGAAGGTGACAGTGGAAAGGAAAAACTCCGTCATGAGGAAGAAACCTTTAGCAGAACCAGGCTCAGGACAAGCGGCCATCTGCTCCGACTGGCTGGCTTTGAGAGGAACAGATACACAATGGCAGGTCGAGAATCAAATTAAACCTGAAAATCAAATCTGACCCGACTGATGAGCTAACAGCTAGTCCGAGCAAGTTCGAAGTGGGTTTCCATGCGCGTAGCCAGGGGGGGTTCGTTGGGTTCGAACGAACCGCCCACTTTGCCTATGAAGTCCCGCCTACAACTCCCGCACAACACAAGTTCTGTGTTAAGAGAGGTGGAAAGAGAAGGTATGGAGACGCCGCTAATGTCGAACCGGTTAACACCATAGACTTAATATGCCTGTGGTTAACACAAACTCCTTTTTTTTATCCAATAAAAGACAAACGTAAAATAAGTTCAACCAAGTGAGGATCGAACCCGAGTCGAGATAAAGTTTGGAGTGGCAACCCGACGCGCTTCCAGTGAACCACTGAGGTGTGTTGCTCTTTCTAGGTCCACTTTTCCTTCAAACGAACCACCCCTCATAAAATCCTGGCTACGCTCATGGGATATGCTAACTCAAATTAGAGAAAGTTGAAATGTGACTGCTGAAGAGTGACTTTTAAGTGCATAGGGTGACAGAAAACCCATAAAATGTCAAACAAAACTGGAATAGTGAATGAATTGTCTTTTGATTTGGCCATCCAATATTTTTTCTCCTCTGAGAAAAAACACTAATTGCAGCAATTTTCTTTAATCATCCTGATGTTTGATGTGTACCTAAATATTTAGCCGTTACCAGCAACTTGGAGGCCGGGAAGCATGGTGATGCAACTAGTAGAGCTGCTGCCTTTCAGCGAGCAGGTTCCCAGTTCAAATCCCAGTCCATGGCCCTCTCTGGGTGGAGTTTGGATGTTCTCTCTGTGCATGCATGGTTTGGTTTTCTCCGGGTACTCCGGTTTCCTCCCACAGACCAAAAACATGCATGTTAGGCTGATTGGTAACTCTAAATTGTCCCTAGGTGTGAGTGAGAGAGTGAATGGTTGTTTGTCTCGTTTGTCTCCATGTGTCCCTGTGATGGACATGCAACCTGTCCATGGTGTACCCCGCCCCTCGCACAGTGATTGCTGGACATGGGCACCGGCGAACCCCATGACCCAAAATGGAAGAAGCGGGTAAAAGATAATGGATGGATGGAACTTGAAGGGCTTTGAACATCTGTTTGATTCCTCAAGACATTACTACGGTGGCCCTGAGGTGTAAATGAACAACATTTGAAAAAATGAAATATATTTGAAAAAAAAAAAAAAAAACACTACAAAAACAACAAAAGCGCAACAACATTTGAAAAAACAGAATTATGTTTGGCCAAAGTTGAAGTGGTCGGAATTACAGTTGGAAAAATAAATTATATTAGGCCAAACCATAAGTGGTGGTACCCTGATGCATGCTCAATAATCCAGGTAGAAAAATCTAAAAAAGCTAAGTCTGGTCCTCTGGACATTCAAAAAACAAAACAAAACAGCTGAGCAGCTAGTTTCGGCTGTCATCAGCAAACTGGTTGATCCACTGTGAGAAGGTGCTATTTATAAGACTGAGCTAAACACAGCATCTCAGACTGAGGAAGTCTTTCGGACGAAAAACGAAATGTTTCTACAATTTTTTTGCTTTGTTTTGTTTTTGAATGTCCAAAGGACCAGACTTAGCTTTTTTGCATAAGTGGTGGTGGGTTTTTTTCTTTACCAACATAGAACAACAAAACAATGTATAGTAACAAGATACAAATACAACCTCTTGTGAAGGATGTGGGGTCCATGTACCATTTGTTCAGTTGTTTTTCAAATGAGAATCCAAAATAGAAAAACAAAAAATATTTCATTATTCGTTTTCACAAGGGATTCAAAAAATACAATACAGCCATGTTTTTTTGTATTTTTCAATGTATCCTCGTTTAAAAAATCAAATGTAGAGACAAATCAAAGTGGTGTTGAATAAAACTGGTTTGTGGTCAGAAAAAAAGTCACAAATTTCTAAATCAGAAACAGACAAAACCATGCGTTAAAACTAAGTCAAGAGTGTGGCCCTGCTGGTGAGTCGGACCAACAACACTGAACAAAGTTAAAAGACATTAAAAGAGCAGGTTGAAGACTTGACTCTTGGCCTTTCTGTATGGCCTTTGCTTGTTCTCCCTGTGCATGCATGCATTCTTTTCTGGGTACTTAGTTTTCTTACCACGGACAAAAACATGCATGTTTGGCTAATTGGTAACAAAATTGTCCCTAGGTGTAAGTGAGAATGTGAATGGTTGTTTGTCTCTATGTGTCTGGGATGGACGTGAGACCTGTCCAGGGTGTCTCCCATCTCTCACATAGTGACTGCTGGAGATAGGCATCAAGTCCTCCATGATCTGGAAAGGAAAAAGCAGGTACGGAAAACATACCGTGATATACGTGCATGGCAAATTTGGGTAAACCAAACAAATACACAAGGACATGACACAAAACAGCAAAACTAGCTCTTCAGACCAAGACTTAGTAGTCCACCCACATATCAGAAATAAATAAAAAACACTTCTGTGGACAGTAATGTACACATTTTTCTTCAGAAAAATGTTAGGATGATGATTTATTATTATCCTTGTAATAGCTCTTTAAATACATTGGCCACACAGGAGATGTAGATCATTTTCTTAATCCCAGGTTTAATCTTGCAAGATGCAACAGAGGTTGAAATACAAGCAGGCAAGATGTTTGACGCTTCGTCTCCAAGTCTTTTCAGACAAACCCAAGGTCAGTGACTGTTTAGGCCTGAGTTTTTTCTGCAGCACTCTGATCCAGACAAAACAATCATTTAACACATGCATGGTGACACATGGTAATATGAGTTCTAACATTTGACTTCAGTAAGTGAAACACATCTATGACTTTTTCCCCTGCCCCCGTTCACAGTTTTTAAAAAAAATTTTTTTTAATCACTTATCAATAACCCTCTCTTGCAAGTTAGAATGCCTTATGCATGCGGTGGAAAACTCGCCCATGGCAACGTCCAATCAGGTGGTAAACACCAGCATCACCTCATGACTCTTTCTCTCTGTGAGTTCTTTTGAGTAAAATCACAAAATCAACAAAAGTAAGACAGAATGGCATTATTCACATTCATTCAACAACATTTCAGTGTTATTTCCTCTTTATGAGACAAAAAACAGTAGCATTTATTTTTAATTGCTAAGCATAGTATTAGTATCTTTCTCCTGAGCACTTCATGATGTCAACAGATTTCCTCCTCAGTCACATCTCTTGTCCATCAACTTGATGGTGTGATGCTTCAGGTGTTTTTTGCATTTGGATCGGAGAAGCCTCGCAGGTTTGGATTTCTGTGAGGCTGGTATTTGTAGAGACAGCTTCCTGTTTTCAGTTCAAGTCCAGTCAAAAGGTTGATTTTTAATGTCTAAAAATGTATCTGGCAAAAGAACACATAAAGAAAATAATGACAAATATACTCATCTCTTATAAGGCTGTTTCAAACAAAAATGTCACTCATTTTAATTCATTATTTATCCATCCATATTCTGTTGTATTGTAGATGTGTCTTTTCATATTTCTCCAGAAATTAATTTATTTAAGGTCCAGTTGTTGACTCTTATAATATGAAACCTTTTGAACTATTATCTTTTATTTAGGTTTTAAGTGAGAATGTATTAGAAGTCTTAAATATCCTTTTAACCTCTTACTACAATTAATCTTGAACCTCTAGAAAATCCATTCAACTTTCACAAGTTAGCTTATATAGCTTAATTTATTCAAAGTTTGATTTAGAACCATCCATTATCTTTTACGCGCTTCGTCCATTTTGGTTCACCATGGTCACTGGTGCCCATGTCCAGCAATCACTGTGTGATGGCGGGTGACACCCAATACCATACCAATTTATTTATAGAGCACTTAAAAGAGCAACAAGGCCAACCAAAGTGCTGTACAGTAGGTCTACAGTCCAGCACAGAGACAAACAACCATTCACTCTCTCACTCACTCACTCCTAGGGACAATTTAGTTACCAATTAACCCAACATACATGTTTTTGGTCTGTGGGAGGAAACCAGAGTACCCGGAGAAAACCACGCATGCACGGAGAGAACATGCAAACTCCACCCAGAAAGACCCCATGACCAAGATTTGAACCAGGAACCTGCTTGCTGAGAGGCAGCAGCTCTACCAGCTGCGCCACCATGCTGCCCTGTTTAGAACCGTTCTTGTAAAAATGAGTCTTGCCCTGTTCTGCTTTTTGTTACTTGTAGCATCAGATGGAAAGTTCTTCTGGGACAATCCTGCCAATGTGGGAAAGTACGACAAATCCTGTGATTGCTACAGAAGCGACTCATGGGGCTGGAGGAACTTTATCAAGCACTTTGACCTCAGGCGGCGCAATTATCTCAAGAATGATGACCTCATCATCTTTATTGATTTTGATGGTCAGTAGTTTTCACTCAGAGTGTATGTGCTTAAAGTTTAAAATCTAAACTGTTGTTCTAAAGCTTGCCATAAGGCAGATATAACGAGCATTGTTATCTTGTCTACAGATTTATCATTCCTCATCAAAACTGAAGTTGACATCAAGCCGAACGAATGAGATTATTGTATGGGCTTCTATATTGCAAAAGACTGGTAAGACTTTTGGCATTTTAATCTCTTTTACATCACAAAA
Organism: Garcialebias charrua; assembly: GCA_038048925.1. Taxonomy (NCBI): domain Eukaryota; kingdom Metazoa; phylum Chordata; class Actinopteri; order Cyprinodontiformes; family Rivulidae; genus Garcialebias; species Garcialebias charrua. The sequence continues at coordinate 19,542 of JBBPBX010003362.1, forward strand.
AATAATTCTAAATGTTTTTGTTTTTTAAGAAATTGGATGGATCACACACAGCTGGGATGTCAAGTCATCATAAGGATTGCTGCAGTTTTACAATCACACAAATGCAAAGTTATTAAATTAAACTATTAATCAACAAGCCTGTGGATCGTTTGTTCTCAAACTGTAGATATAATTAAAGGAAGATATTACATAATTTGGAGTTTGTTTCTATTTTTATGGATTATAGATTTATTTAATAGTTTATAGGCTCATGTACAGTATATTTAAATATGGTCTATATTGTAAATTGTAAACTGAGTTCTGTGGAGATAAAAAAATGTACACATCCCTGATAATTTCATGGGTTTTTGTAAAGTAAATACATTTAAATATGGCTAAAGACAGGAAAAGTTGTCATTAATATTGCAATCTCATTTCTTTACATCTTAAAAATCTGACCTTTTAGCCAATGACATAATGCTGTAGATGCCACACTTAATGTGCAACAACTGTTTGATGCAACTAGCTCCATGCAATTTTAATTTGAAAATTATTGACTTATTGGTGTGAGGATATTATTTGTTTTCTATAAATTATATGTGGTTGTAGGGATAAGGTGGTACAGATGGTGCAGCGATAAGCACTGTTTCTTCACAGCTAGAAAGTCCTTGTTTAAATCTTGACTGAGGCCATTAGTGGCATACAGGACTTGTGTCTTGGTGCTATATACCGCAAACTGAATTGGATTGAATACAAAGTTCATTTATTAAGTAAAAGTTCAACTGAGACACATCTTTGCTATAATTTCCAGCCAACAAATAATTGTTTAAGGTTCTTGTCTTGTTAAATTTCAAAGAAATGTTAAGCGTTCCTCCTTCATGATTTCCTTTCTCTCCCCACTCCCAGAACAAACAAATAACTGTTTTTAAGTGTTAATCTTGTTAAGTTCTTGTTAAAGTCCTCCTGTGCACGCTTCTGCGGCCGTCATTAGGCAGTCAATCATTTTTGGGCAAAACACCGGCTCAGATTTCCA